>JAFIRS010003899.1:0-109250 GCA_018342105.1 Gonioctena quinquepunctata | reverse complement strand
TGTCAGCGATGACTTAAATTTATTTTATACGTTTTAGTACAGGGCTTAGTAAAAGCTTGACTTTAAAACGTTTTTTATCAATTATTTTATTTTTTGCTTTTTGGATTCGCCTTATAATCTGTTCATTTCTAATAGAGCATCGTTATTACAAGTTCTCTTTCCTGTAAGTTTTGAGCTGAAAGAAATCATAATCTCCGACCCCAAAAACTCCTACACACCAATTTTGAATAGAATCTGAGCATAATCACAAAACTCGTCCGTCATCCTGAAGTCGCCATCTTGAATTGATAGATTTTGACAATAAATTCATAATCTCCGAACCTGAAAACCCCCACATATCAATTGTGAATGAAATATGACCATAATCAGAAATGTCGTCCTCCAACTTGGGGCCGCCTTCTTGAATTTATAAATTTTGACAAAAGATTAATGATTTCCGACGACAAAAACCCCCACCTACCAATTTTCAATCGAATCAGACCATAATGACAAAACTCGTCCGACAACTTAAATTTATGAATTTTGACAAAAAATTAATAATCTCTGACCCCCAAAACCCCCACATACCAATTTTGAATCAAATCGGACCATAATTACAAATCTCCTCCGTCATATTGGAGCTGCCCATTTTGTTTTTTTCTCCAACAAAAACTCTATAATGCATTGTCACCGGAATTATGAACATCTGCCAAATTCAAAATCAATCGGACGACTAGAAGTTTGTCAAAATTCACTTGCAAGATTTGACCCTAACGAACTAACAAGTGAAACTAAATAAAAGCTAGTAAAAAAGCGTTCAGTTCGAGAAAACCAGGAAGAACAACTAGATATAACGATTCATTTCGAAGGTAAGCCTATCCATATTAATTCGCGAATAGACTTTTTTGAATCATTGAAAATTCTGAATATAGTTTAAAAAATGTAGCCCATTCATTAGGTAAAAGTTTTTCCAAAATACAACGTACTTTGAAAAAGAACAACTACAAACCATATAAAATTATACCCGTGCAAGTTTAAACAGACTCATAAGAGGAAAAGGCTGGAATTTTGTCAACAGACGATTCACAATTTGGATGAAGATTCCTATTATTTAACTAAAATATTATGGACTGAGTCTCCTTTTCTATGGCAGAAGTTTTCAAAATCGAAGGTCGTGGGAAAATAAAGGACAACAGAAAAAGATTGGTAAAACAAATAAGAAAACAGGAAGAAATATTTAAGCGTTTGGTGCGGAATTTTAAGTACTAAAATTGTTGGCCCTATATTTTATCATTATATATTAACAAGAGTTACCTATCAAGAAATACTGATCCCAGAAGTAGAAAATATTATTTTACAGAATTTTTCGAAAGCCGAGCTTGCCAGTTTGATTTGTATGCAAGAGGGGGCAACCCCGCATAGGGTCCTACCCATTCAAGAACATTTGCATAATGTGTTCCCAATATGGATAGGAAATAATGGAAGTATTAAATGGCCACTCAACAGTCCGGACATGACCCCTATGGATTAATTTTTCTAGGGATTTCTAAAAGACATGGTTAATGATAATAATATTCAACTCATTAAAGACACGATTCGACTTGAAATAGAGAATCTGAATGTCAATAATGAAATGTCCAATGCATTTATAAATATATTAGAAGACGTTATCAATTATGCATTGACAATACTGGTGGACACATTGAACATATTTTACGAGTTATCATGTTATTTACATTTCCTAAAAAAAATCTTTGTTATCTATTTTTGTATAAATATTTGAACTTTTTCTTCCTCACTGTAAACCATTTTGATTATTCCATCAAAGAAATGTCACTAAACAAACATAATATAGTTGCCATTTTCATAGCTTACTTTAAAAGGTAGGTAATTACAAATAATACTAACTGGTCTAACTACGTTATTCGACGTTTAATAACTCAAAATCGGTGTAAGATAGGGGTAACATATGGTATATTTTTGAAATAGGAAAAAAAAAAATTTAATAATATACAAGGTATCCCATTAAAATCCTGCATGTTACTGTATTTTTGATAGCATTTTTTTTTTTTATCAAAATTCAGTCATAATCACACAGTTTCATTTTGTATGATTATTCGAAAATAAATGTTACAGTTGTCATCAGTGGAATAATTTATTTACAAAATATCTTCAATTCTACCACAGTGAATTCCTTTGAAAATGCACTTGACACATACTGCAAAGACCTCAAAGACATTCTTCGAGGACACTTTATACGGGTCTAATAAATATCTTTGACGTTTTTCATTTAATCTTTTTTTATTCTCTCTTGTTATTTTTCATCACCCTGTCACCTTAACATTTGTTATTAAAAGTTGGCAATCCTAGATTAGTTTACACCAGAACGTTACGTTCATTTTCTCACGGAAAATGATGAAAACTTATTCCAATACAATGGTATCGTTTTGCCAAGAGTCACATTGAGGTTCACAATAATAATTATTTGAACTTGAATCACTCATTTTTCCACTCGAGGACGTACAATAGTCAACAGAACATTCACCAGGTAAACAAGAATTTCTTTAAATAAAAACAATTACTAGAAATTCGACAAGTTTTAGGTATAGAATGGTTAAAATCATATAAACATTAATGTTTGGAAAAGTTAACAATGTGCGTATGTATAGTTTCAAAAATCGACACCTCAGGAATTATCCGTTATTTTGAATTCACATTTTTTCTTTTGGTTGGTACCATATTTTCATTTTTCGTAGTTGACTACACTGACTCTGACGTCACAGAATTCTGTGCTGTCTGTTGTCGTGCGTGTGATTGTATCCGTAGCGCAGAATATAGGAGGTCCCAGGGTCACAGTATATGCTATAAACTGTGACAGGGTTATATATATAATATTATATATATATAGTAACCCTGGGAGGTCCTATATTCTTTGTCCGTAGTCGGTATCCATCTTGGTTTCGTTTTATTTAATTGATGGTTGAGCTTCTCTAGTATTTTTAGGAAAATATTACTATGGCTTCAGAATACAACAATTGTGAAACAGAGCATTCAATAACGGATTTTGAGGAAGATGAAAATGAACAAATCGCCAGTGAGAATCACTTTGAGGCTGCTATTCATGATATTTTAAAGGGAGAAATAGTGAAAGAGGAGCCCATAGATATCAAACTGTTCGGGAAATATGGAGAAGTAAACGCAAGTTATCATTTTGATGTTGATATTTCGAAGGTAGGAATAGTAAAGGAAGAACCTACCGAAATCAAATCTATTGATAAATGTGTGTATAATAAAAGCTGCCTGGGGCAGGTGGAGGAAAAACAGGAATCCAGCAAATTGGAGTTAATACTAAGAGACAACAATGAAGACCCTAACGAATCGAAGTTATCATCAACTAGTGGGTTTTCTTCAACAGGTAAAAGATTTAAAGTATATGAGTCTGAAGTAAAATGTTTGCTAAATATTTATTTAGTCCACTCATGCTCCCTGAAAGACTTTTCTTATGTGTTATTGCCCCCTAAACACTAATCGGAAAGAAAACCGCGGCGGTTTCCGAGTTAGAACACTTTTCTCATTTTCATACGTAATTTTCAAGCACCGTTTTCTCGCACACAAATCAATCAAAGTGCCTCCTTTCAAATAGCATTAACTATGAACATTATATCACTCATTCTCAGCACAATTTAGCACAAAATACAGGCGGTCCTCCTTCTTCAACACGTACATCCTAGCCTCCCCTCGCATCATCAAAACAATCTAACCCTGAGTCAGATGTTAGAGGTCAGGAGGTCGTTTGAAGAAGCAGGACTTTTTCGATAGAATTGGCTATATTTTGTAAAAATTGTTGTCAGTTGATAACTGATTTCGCAGTGTATTGAAAATTATATTTGGGAATACCCTTTTGAAAATGCAGATAAAAATAACTTTGACATTTTTCCAACTCAAAAATTATATATTTACAGACGCATCATCGTCTAAACAAAACAACAAATTACACAGTGACAATATAAACCATTATACAAAGTACTTTAAATACCACATTCTTTATTTAAAACATTCGATTTTCTTCAATTTAATTGAATAATATACCTATAAATTAGATAAATAGGTAGAGCAAAAAAAAAAATAACTTGAGCCACCATTAGGATAGGATCTACAAGAGTTGAAACAAAAAATAGCAACTGGTTTGTTTTTTTACTTCTCATCAAAATAAATATTAACTTTAACAATATTCCTTTTCAAATGGTATAACTTGAATTTCAGATACCTGTAAATATATGAATTTTAATGTGGATGGTTCGGGGTATGGTCTTGTCGAGGAACAGGACAATTTTGAAGACAACCAGTTTAACAAGGAATTGAAATTGAAGAATGAAAATCAAGATTACTCCGAATGTTCTGGTGATTTTTCGACAAATAATGCTGGATTTAAAATGAATACATTAAAAACTGAGGATGACATTGATATAATTTATGAAAATGTCAAACCGAAATATGTGGAAAAAGTGAAATTAAGTCTATTCAAACTTCACTGATGATATATTAATGGAAACACCAAAAACAGACCAAGCTTTCCTCATGAACTTTCAAAAGGTAATGAAGGTATATTCTCAAGGTAACTTTGTATGTACATGTATCTGTCAATAGTTTCGGCTGCAACATACAGTAAAATTCAATGCTTATATGATGCTGCCGGTCTCGAACTTTTGACAGACTTGTACCTCTGAATGTAATAATTTTTCACTTGTTAAACAGTATGAAAGCATCACAAGAAACATTCACATACAGTAACAAGGAAGACGTCTGTGTATAAATAAAAAATTGATATAAAACAACAAAACATGACAGATACTAATCAGGACATATAAAGGTAATTAACAATTATTTATCGAGAGAAGTTATTAAAACTCGTCAACGGTGTAGCAATTTCTTTCTATGAGATATTTTTTTAATTGTCTTTTGAATATGGAGATATTCATTGAGTCCTTAATAGAAACATCTAGCTTGTTATATAGTTTGGGTCCGAGGTAGAGGGGACTCTTCTGATAGAGAGAGGTTCGGTGGGGGTTCGGTATCAGCAAACCTCTAGCTCTAGTTGCATATGGATGGTCTTGTTGGTTTGCCATACATTTTTCTCTATTCTTATAAACGTAGAGACACATCTCATATATATACAGACCAGCAACTGTGAGTATTTCCAGTCTGAATGCGTTTCTGCATGTCTGTCGCTATCCTAAATTAGCAATTATTCTGACCGCGTGCTTTTGCAAAATGAATACTCTTTCAGCAGACGAGCTCATATCCCATAGGGCTCCATCCTTCTGAATCGATTGATATTGATGCTTCCATTTCACATTCCTGGACTTTACCACTCCCCCATGCCAATTCGTTACAGTTGGTTGCGTCTTTCTTCCGTGGCGAGTAAAATTAATATTTCTCATCAGTCGATATCTTTGAAACTAAACGGTCAAAAATAACCATTTTTACAATCAGTTTCACCTGGTCCCATGTGTGTAATCAAATCTTACAAGTTAAATAATTTGACCCACTTCTAGTTGTCCGATTAACGTGAAATTTGGCAGGTGTTCATAGTTCTCGTGACAATGCATTATGGAATTTTTGTTGGAGAAAAAACATAATGGCGGACGAGATTTGTGGTCTGATTCGATTCAAAATTGGTATGTGGGGGTTATCAAGGTCAAAGATTATGAATTTTTTGTTAAAATTCATAAAATTAAAATAGCGGCTGCAAGATGTCTGTGATTATGATCTCTGTGATTATGGTCCGATTCTATTCAAAATTGATATGTGGAGGTTTTAGGGGTTGGAGAGAAACGGCGGACGAGTTTTGTAATTATGGTCCGATTAGACAATAGATTTTTTGTCAAAATTCTTGAATTGAAGATGGCGGATGAGTTAATCTTTACTCTTCTACTATTTTGAAAGCCACCATTCAATGGTTTAACATCCAAGTAAATTTCATGGAAGAAAGGTAATGTTTGAACGGTGAAGAGAGTTCAGCTTGATATGCCCTTTTTGTTTATCTGTCTGAAGAATGAGTAAGTTTAAATTTAAACACAGAGGCAGGATAGATCCATGTCATCTGTAAACAAAGTTGAAATTGGTGTTGCCAGATTTAAATATTTCACCAGAAAATATCATAGCAATGTTGTTAAATCAAAAATTGGTACCTAAAAATTTTGTTTAAACATGTTTTTAAATATTTTTTTTTAACGAAAAAAAAAATCATGATTTAAATCAATTAAAACAGTTTAATAAAAAAAAAACATTTTTTTTTTAATAAATAGCTATTTTTAGGACAAGTGAGTAAAGCATATTATTTAATCACAAACTTGGATGTTGAGCGCCCGAGCAGCGAAGCTGAGAGGGCCTCAACCAGGCGGGTGATTAAAAGCGCTTTACTCACGTGTTTTAAATCTTATTTTTTCCATTTTCGCAGAAATTCAAAGAAATTATTTTGCAATTGTTGCATAAATAACTATTGTGTCATTGACTCGTTGAAACAAAATTGCAACCAGTCTACTAATAATAAAAATCTGCGATACCGTTGCTTGTGTAGCATTTAATTTGGAAACCAGCCTACTCGATACGAATAATTCGACACCGTTGCTGCTCTATGAGCAATGTGTTCTATGGTTGTTTATTGGTAACCTAGATAACACTTTTAATCACTTGGGAAAAAAATATTTTTAATCACTAGTGATTAAAAGTACAACTTCTCTCACTAATTTGAGTTGAAATATGTCACACTTTAGTCACGAAAATGGAAAAACATGTTTTTACCAACCCTGCTGGATCTTATTCACCACTGTCATGATATGGATCTGTCTCCTCATCATTGCTAGACAATTCATCATTTTTGAGTAACCGCTGATCCTGATCGTAAACAATCATTATCAACATTTTTTTGTGACTTTCGAGAGAATTTTGGCATTCGAGGTAGAAAGAAGATTGATGGGGAAAAGTAGTAAAGGTTATCCATAATCATCGGCATGTTTTACGTCGTTTTGTGAGGAACAAAAATAACTATGGCACTCCTAGGTGTCCTGTTGTTGAAAGTAAGAGGTTGTGTCAAATTTGGAAAAAGGATTCAACAAGGAAACCTAATAGTTGTCACAGACGTGTGGAGCGTCTCCATCAAAATTTCTATTCAAAACTCTCTACGTTTCTGAGGTGAGTTATAAAATTGTTCTTGTCGAGACTGAAGGAGATGTACGTTTGCATGTCCTTTTTCCCACGGTTATTTCCACATTAACACTTTCCATCATTCATTGGGTTTCATAGTGCAGTTGCATGTTGGAAGTAGCAGGCACAATCTGTAGTTCACAATCTGCAAGCTAAATGTTGTATTCGAAGTACAGACCAGTCATAGTTTTATGTTGAAGTCGAGCAAAGACAAGCAGGAATAGCAAGGTTATACCCAGCTTCAAGCAGTTGGTTTCTTGAAGATACTGCCCAGTTGGAAGGTTAGATTTGGTTGCTGAAAGAAGGTATTTCATAACTGGAATCCTGTTTGTGGAGCCCTGTTGTCTTAGAGGTAATATTTTTGCACTACTAGTAGCCCTTGAAGCACTTACTTGTAGTAGCCCCTGCAAGACTAGCCTAGAATCTTCGCTGGATATCAAACCTTGGTATCAACGACTTGCTGTTGCTATTTTTGTCGAATTTATTTTGTTTATGTCTGTCAGCCCAAAGGCTGGAAGTAAATGTTTATTTCATAATTTTATCACAAACTGTAATTGTTTAGTTCATACTTTTATCACAACCGATATTTGGTTATTTCATATTTTATCACAACTGATACTTATTTATTCGTTGTAGTTTGTAATTATGTATTTTGTGGTATTCTATGCGTGGTAGCCAACATAAATAATTATTCGAATGAGTTTGTAATCAAAAAGTATTACAGATAGATAAGGTAGCATATTTTCCATACTCCGCTGTAACCCGCTAGTAGAACTAAGAACGGAGAGAGCTCAGAACACATAGGTCACCTAGTGCTCATTTTATAGTCATAGTACTTCCACAAACTTGAAACATAGTTATAAGTTTATGTACATATTTGTTTGGTGATGGTTATTTTTCTGTAAAGGGTATTAAATTTTAATCTGTGTGTCTCTAGTAATGTACTCACAATTTCTCAGACTACCAATACATCAGCATTACAGTAATATTCTCTTGGTTAAATAAGATAAGCTCTTTATTTTTCATATTACCAAGCAGCGCTCAACAAATTATCATATCTCTGGATTAAAGATCTCAGCCACTGCTCAAATATTTTCTCAACTCAAAGGCCTATAAATGTTCTCAGATGAAAAGCACCGTGCACATGTAACCTGTTTTCTGAGTCATCAATAGTACTGAAAGCGTTGCATCACTTACACATACAATTTTAGCAACATTCAATAACTTGAATAGTATGGTAGAAGTTGCACTAGAGATACCTAATCTGATTGCCAATAACCACTAATGCTCATCCAGCAGCAAAGTTGGGTCCTATAGTTCATTTTCACTAGATATTGTCGTGAATTGGGGTGGGTTTACGACTAACTAGGTAGATTCTGATCCTTTATTGATTGAAAACACTTTGTAAAAAAAATATAGAGAAATATTTATTAAAAGGATTACAAGAATTAAATGAATTAGAAATGAAAAATAAAACAATGAATCCCTTCTAGTAGTTATGAATTTATGTTGTTTTTTACTTAGAGAAATAAATGTAGACTAATTCCAAAAACCACACTCTTCAACAGATAACTGTGCTTCTTAACTATCCATCTCTCAACTCCCCATTTTCCCATCTCGCTTTGGGCATGGTAAAAACCCAACACCGACTTCCCGATCAAAATATCAATCGTCAATTTTAAAAACTCGTGTTTTGCAGAATAACAACATTGTGACTGTGACCCACTTGAAAATTATACTGATTGATTTACTCTACGGATGATTCGATACAGGTATCATGAAAATGTACTGCAAGCAGAGTTCTGTATTATTTCTCTTATGAAGTTTACATTAAACAATTTTTTTCTTCTTCAGATATGTTTCTACAAAATAACGCTGAGGATGGAACATATACAAAAAAGGACAATGATACCAGGGGAAAACCTACAATCACTACTGATTCGAACAATAGTCAGATGATTCATCTGTTGGCTTCAAATCAAAGTTTGGAAGAACATTGAGAAATCGTACAGGGAAGAAAGCATTTCAATGTAAAATTTGTTTAAAGCTGTTTCATGGAAGGGGAATTTGGTAGAACATGAGAAATTCATACAGGGGAAAAACCATTTAAATGCAAGATTTGTTCAAACTTATTTACTTGAAAAGAAATTTAGAAGCACACATGAGAATTCATACAGGGGAAAAAGCATTTCAATGCAAAATTTGTTCAAAATCGTTCACTTGGAAGGGTCATCTTAAGAGACATGGGAGAATTCATACGGGTGAAAAACCTTTTCAATGCAAGATTTGTTCAAAATCATGTACTTGGAGAAAACAATTAGAAGAACACATGGGAATTCATGCAGGGGAAACATTTCAATGCAAGACTTGTTCAAAATCGTTTACTTCGAAATCAAGTTTAAAAACACACACAAAAATTCATACAGAAGACAAACCATTTCAATGCACAATTTGTTTAAAACTGTTTACACGGAAGTGGAACCTGGTGGAACATGGGAGAATTCATTCGGGTGAAAAACCTTTTCAATGCAAGATTTGTTCAAAATCATATACTTCGAGAAAACAATTAGAAGAACACATGGGAATTCATACAGGGGAAACATTTCAATGCAAGAATGTTCAATCGTTTACTTCGAAGTCAAGTTTAAAAACACACACAAAAATTCATACAGGAGACAAACCATTTCAATGCAAAATTTGTTTAAAACTGTTTACACGGAAGTGGAACCTGGTAACATGGGAGACAATTCATACAGGGGAAAAACCATTTCAATGTAAAATTTGTTTGAAATCACTAACTTCAAAACAAGGCTTGAAAAGACACATGTTGATTCATACAGGAGAAAAACCATTTCAATGTAAAATTTGTTTAAAACTGTTTACACAGAAGGGAACTTGGTAGAACATGAGAGAATTCATACAGGAGAAAAACCATTTCAGTGCCAGATTTGTTCAAAATCATTTACTTGGAAGATAAATTTAAAAGTACATATGGGAATTCATACAGGAAAAAAACCATTTCAATGCAAAATTTGTTTAAAATCATTTACTTTCAAGAACAATTGTTTACAACATGAGATAATTCATACAAGAGACAAACAATTTCAATGCAAATTTTGTTCAAAATCGTTTGTTCGAAAGAGTGATCTCTCAAACATAAAAAAGTGGAAAGTCATTAGTGTATTGAATCCTTTATTTTTCTCTAAATTCAGTACTTCTTTCACTCTTAGAGAGTTTTTGAATGTTGTACCAAGAGAATTGGCAAACTGGAAGGCGGTGGAAATCAACTTCATTCGTTAAGCCATACAACAAAGATTCAATGGATGTGTTTCAAATTGTTTCTTTATATGCTGTGTCAATATTCAAATATTTCCATTTTTCAATCTCATGTAATTTGATACTTCTTTATTCATAAATTTGTTCAATTTTTGTAACGGTCAATTTTCAACCAATTCTCTACTGTTAAATCTATTTATTTATTTATTCAACGGGTAGTCCCAATTACAATTTGTTGTATAAAAAGAAGAAATTTTTTAAAATCCTAAACTAGACTAAAGATAATTAATACATAATACAATACTAATAATAATATAAAACACAATACAAGTCCACTAAAGTGGTAAAATACAATACAATATAGTGGTAAAATATCATATAAAAATACAAAGCTATATAATAATAATGGAATGAAATAATACTACAGAATCATGAAAGGAAGTGTTTCAGGAAATAATGCGACTCAATTCAATTTTAATGGTGTTTGTGGAGCTGCTAAAGACATCAACCTGTTGATACTTATTTCCATTTCTGAGCATTCGGTGAAAGGAGAGAAAAAACCATAATTTGTGGAGTGAAACGGTATTTTAAATATTTCAGTACTAACTGACATTAATGGTATTTAAAGATAAAATCTCCTCACAGTTGATGCTGCCAGATAATATTTTGTTTAAAAAACATACATCTATAATAATTCTTCTATTCTCTAAAGATAATAGGTTCAACTGTTCTCTAATGTTGTTGTATGAATATTCTCCCCTTCTTAGACCTAACTTGTATGCACAAATCGTAAGGAAAGTATTTTGTACAGCTTCAATTTGTTTTATGTGTAACTCATAATATGGGCACCAGATTATTGAAGCATACTCCAATAATGATCTCACTAATGAACAATATAATTACTTCAGAGGGTTCAAACTGAAGTCCTTACATGATCTATTGATGAAGCCTAACATCTTGAGTGATTTAGATATAATATACTCATTATGTGATCTAAAGTTCAATTCACTATCAAACATGATCCCTAAGTCCTTTGATACTGATCTCCTATTAATTGGTATATTATTGATGCTGTAGTCATGTATAACAGGGTGATTAATTTTTGGAATTTTTAACCTAATTGGTAATATTATTGATGCTGTAGTCATGTATAACAGGGTGATTAATTCTAGAGTATGTTTGGCTATAACATGTGATTATTACCACTCCATTCATAAAATTGTGACAAATCTTCTTGTAAGAGCGAGACATCGTTTATGGAAGAGATTGATTTAAATATTTTTATGTCTTCAGCAAAAATGAGTACTTCACTATGTTTTATAATTGTAACAAGGTCATTAATGAATAGGTTGAATAACAAAGGTCCACAGTGGGATCCTTGAGGAACACCTGAAGATACAGGGATTGTGATTTTCACTATATGGCTTCTACCAGATAAGAAACTCTGTATCCACTGCAAAATTGGTCCATAAAAACCCAGTGAAGACAGTTTGGCAATGAGCAACTCTTGGTTGACCCTGTCAAAGGCTTTAGAATAATAGCACTTGAGATATAATTTTCATGAACGAGTAGGTTCGACACAGTTGATTTATTAGCCACAAATCCATGTTGCTGTGGAGATATTATACTTTTGCTTTGCCAAGTCATATGCCTGTTTACTAAAAAGTCAAGAAGTTTGGGTATTTCTGATTGGGTGCAAACGGCTCTATAATTGCCGATATCATCTCTTGCCCCTGATTTATGTATGGGTTTCAAAAAGCTTTGTTTAAAAAAATCTGGGAAAATACCAGAACTAAAAGATAGATTAAAAAGTTGAGTAAGAGGAGTTGCTAGGGTATAAATACAATTCTTTAAGAAAATTGATGGAACATTATCTGGACCAGAGGAAAACTTGGAGGGTATAAAGTTGACTCTGTCTATTACTTCTACGACGCTGATCTCAACATTACTGAAGTTAATACATTTATTGAATGCATAATTAGGCATATGTACATTATCATGAGAAGCGAATGCAGAGGAAAAATGCTTTGCAAAAAGATTAACAACCCCGTCTAGAGAGTTTTCATATTGGTTCTGTAAGTGCATTTTGTCTGGAAGATCATAATTTTTTCGCTTATCATTGACAAATCTCCAGAATGATTTTGGATTCAAATTTATATTGTTTTCCATATTGGTAATATAACGTTTGTAGCAATAATCACTAACTTGTTTACATTGATTGCGAACTTCTGAAAAAACTCTGTAATCATCCTAATCACTAGATTGTTTGAACCGTTTGTGAAGTTTTGTTTTATCTTTTACGAGATGTATCAATTCTGGGCTGAACTAAGTAGGGAAGTGTGAAGTTTTGTATAACTTCACAGGAACAAAGAGGTTTAGTGCATCATAAATTAAATTGTAAAGCATGTTAGTGGTTTAATTAACATCTAGGTGATACTGCTGATTCCAATCGAAGTTTGCGAAAAAATTGTTGATTGCCAGGTAATCTGCATTTTTAAATTCATGGTAATATTCTCGGTAGTTTTTTTCCTTCATCGACACTACGACTAATAGCAATGGGTTCGTGATGAATACTACTTGGAAATAATATGTCATCTGCTTTCGATACCTCCAAATGAAAGATATTTGAAAAAACCAAATCCAAGAGACTATTTCTACTATTTCTTATGAAGTTGCTTGATACATATGTAAATACCCAAAGGTATTTGCAAGTTGTAACGCTCCTGGGTGATTAGAATCATTGTCTGTGACATCTAAGTTATCATTTTTCCAATTAACATTTGGTACATTGTAGTCACCGCATATAATGAGTCTGCTATTTGGATAAGTCATAACTAAAGATTGCATCAAAACCAAACTTCATACTCTGAAAAATGCAATTATCCTATGTGATTATGATATAATTATTATCATCGAAACATGGCTCAGTTCGGACGTTTATACAAGTGAGTTGGATTTTGTTGACAGTTATACTCCTTATAGACAAGACCGTAACTCTCACAATAGTTTTAAAGTTCGTGGCTGTTTAGTGGCTGTTTGTAAATCTATACCATCTATGTTGATACAAAATACTTGTGATACAATTGAACAAATCTTTGTCTCCTTTGTTATGAACAATAGGAAGTTCATTATATGTGCTATTTATTTACCAACCAATTCAAATACTGAGAAATATGATCTACATTGCCAATCAGTTGAAGATGTGTCCCTAACATATCCTGAGCATTCTATCATTGTGGCTGGTGACTACAACTTACCAGAAGTAAAATGGTCCAATGATAGCAAGGGAGTAACAGTTGACTGTCCAGCATTCTCTAACGCTAATTTAGTATGTGAAAACTTCTCGTTTTTGAACTTACATCAAATTAATTACATTCCGAATGTTCATAATACTTATCTTGATTTAATTTTTGCACACAACTCTGATATTCAAATAGATACGGCAGTCGACTTATTAATAGATAATAATTTTCATCATCTTGCATACTTTTCAAATTCCAATATCTGTTAGGTGCAACAACTCTTCTAGAAGTATGCATTACTATGATTTCAGAAATGCCGATTATATATCCTTGAATGGTTTCTTTGCATCTATAGACTGGGAACAAATCTTCATCGAAGTAAACTTAGAAGTAATTTTAGAGCAATTTTATAATATCGTATATAAGGGAATAGAACTTTTTGTTCCAGTTAGATACTATAAACCTTCAACATTTCCTATTTGGTTTACATCTGATATTAAAGCGTTGACAATCAAAAAGAAAAAAGCTCACAAACAATTTCAAATAAGTAAAGATCATAATGATTATACAATCTTTACCAATTTACGTCATCATTGCAAAATTTTGTCAGAACAGTGTCATCAAAATTATCTTCATCGAATGGAAAATGATCTTATTGAAGATCCTAGATCCTTCTGGATGAAAATAAATAAACTAAAGAAATCTAGTGATTATCCCTCCCAAATGTCACTCAATGGTAAAAAATCTTCTTCAGAATCTGAATTTGTTGATCTCTTCGCAGAATTTTTTTCATCTGTCTACCGGTCTGACGATCCGGATTTTGTCTTGAGCGATTTCAAAAATTCAGTCCAGCCATTCAATGATTTCCTTCTTCCACGTTTTTCGATCACAGAAGTGTTTGAAATATTATCGAAACTTCCGAATAAAGTCTCTTTTGGTCCAGATGGCATTCCCCCTATCTTACTAAAATGTTGCGTTTGTACGCTGACAAAACCCATCCAGGTTATTTACAATATTTCGCTAAATAGTGGAGTTTTTCCATATTTTTGGAAGAACAGTTACATCACCCCAATATTCAAATCAGGCAACCGTGAGGATATTAAAAATTACAGAGGTGTATGTATTCAGTCAACCATACCTAAAATGTTAGACAACATGGTATCGACATATTTGTCATATCAAATAAAAAATATAATTATTCCAGAACAACATGGTTTCCAAGCAGGACGGTCTACAACGACTAACTTAGTATCGTACACTGAATTTCTATTAGACGCCTTTGAAGGAAAATCCCAAGTGGATAGTATATATACGGACTTCTCGAAAGCGTTTGATAGAGTCAGTCATAACGTATTGATACAAAAATTGCTGGCAATGAATATGAATATCTCAGTAGTAACATGGTTGCAGAGTTTCCTCACCGATCGTGTTCAATGTGTACGCATCAATGATAATCTCTCATCTGCATTTCCTGTACTTTCTGGAGTTCCCCAAGGATCCCACTGCGGGCCTCTACTCTTTAACATCATTGTTAATGACCTAAATAATTATATTGTTCATTCTCATTTCCTTCTCTATGCCGATGACCTAAAAATCTTCCGTGAAATCAATAACTCAACAGACACTCTCCTCTTACAAACTGATTTAGATAAATTCATTCATTGGACATCTCTGAACATGTTGTATGTCAACATTGAAAAGTGTTTCTATATTACTTTTTCCCGACGAAATTTTCAAGTGAGCAGTGAATATTCAATTGATGAGACCAATTTAATACAGAAAGAGAATGCCAAAGACCTGGCCATATTAGTTGACTCATCTTTAAATTTTAGATCACACATTAATAATATGGTGAATACAGCTCTCAAAACTTTCGGCTTTATTACTCGAAATAGCTACAACTTTTCTCCTGGAAGTTTTACGAAACTTTATTGCACATTAGTTCGACCAGTTCTGGAATATGGATCCATTGTTTGGTCACCAAGTTATACCGTTCATAGCAATTCAATAGAAAGGGTTCAAAATAAAATTTTGAGAATTTATTCATACCGTAAAAATCAATATACAGAGCACAATACTGAGGCAGACTTGCCCTCAGATCTCCATCTATGTAGCCCTAGTAACCGCAGAAGAATTTTGGATCAGATGTTTCTCTTTAAACTAGTCAATGGAAGTATTGATTGTCCACAATTACTAAGCCAGTTAAATCTGAATGCTGTATCAAGAACACGTAATCCTCCTTTGTTCAGAATTCCATTCCATACAACTAACTATGGAATGAACAGTCCTTTGACCAGATTGCAAAGAGACTACAATGATATACAAGATACGGATGATCTATTTTCACAAACACATGCAAACTTCAAGAGGACACTTCATTGTATTTTCTAATCTACTATATATTTTTATCTCATTTTATTCTTTTTGTCCTGTCACATAACTTTTCGATGTTTTATTCTTAATTTTTAATATTAACTTTGCGATGTTTTATTTTTATTTTTAATATTATCATTTTTAATATATATGTATTATAATAAGTATTGTATACAATTGGAGTTATCCGTTGAAATAAATAAATAAAATAAATAAACACACTCACAGTGGGTATTATATAATAGAGTATCGGATGCAGGAGGGATATAACAGGAACCGAAAATATAGTTGAAATGTTGAAAATGTACTTAAACAAACAAGTGCTCAATCATGTCATCTAGCGGAAAGTGACTAGATTTCAATCGTTTCCTAGTGGCTATTAATACCCCCCCTCCTCTCAATTTGACTGTATTTCTAACAGTCTCTGTCTTTCCTGAAAATATCATAATCAGTCAAATTGAGTTCCGAGTTGAGGAAATCTGATGTTAGCCAAGTTTCAACCAATATGATTATGTCATATGAACAAATAGAGACAGACTGCTGAAACTCAATTAATTTAGTTCTCATACCAACTACATTTTGAAAATAAATCAAGAGATCTAATGCTGATTGTTGACTACCCGGTTTTATGCGTTTTTTTGCTTAGAAATTATTTTAGGAATACCATTTACATATTTGATTGTCAAGTCTATGAAAAGGTACGCAAAAGTCTGTCTACTTTATTCAGTTGCATGGTGTTACTATTTATTTCATTAGATTGATGTATTAGGTTCATTTATTGCGTGCACTTCTTGCACCAACGTAAAGTTTGCATTTTGATTTTTTTTTCTTCAGATATGCTTCTACAAAATAACGCAGAAGAAGGAACATATTCGAAAAAGTACGATGATAGCAGGAAAAAATCCAAGATCACTAATAATTCGAACAATGGTCAGATGATTTCTTTGATGGCTTCAAAACAAAGTTTGGAAGAACATGTGAGAAATCGTAAAGGAAAAATACTATTTCAACGCAAAAAAAATCCAAAATCGTTTGATTTTATACAAAATTTGGAAGGACATAAGAGAATTCATATAGGGCAAAAATCATTTCAGTGCCAAGTTTGTACAAAATCATTTACTTCGAGAAAACATTTAGAAGAACACAGGAGAATTCATCAAGGGAAAAAAGCATTTCAATGCAAAGTATGCTCAAAATCATTTACTTTGAAAACAAATTTAGTAGTACACATGAGAATTCATACAGGAGAAAAAGCATTTCAATGTAAAATTTGTTTGAAACTGTTTACATGGAAGGGGAACTTGGTAGAACATGAGAGAATTCATACAGGGGAAAAACCATTCAAATGCAAAATTTGTTCAAAATCATTTGCGCAAAAAGCCTACTGCAAATTACATGAAGGTTTTCATTCAAGGGAAAAACGATTTCAATGTAAAATTTGTTCAAAATCATATACTTTGAAAAATAACTTGAAAAGACATATGGTCATGCAGAGAAAAAACCATTTCAATGCAAAATTTGTAAAAAATCATTTAATGGAAGGCAAATTTAAAAGTACACATGGGATTCAGGAGAAAAACCATTTCAATGCAAAATTTGTTCAAAATATTTGGTTGAAACAGTGATGGAATTTTCAGGACAAACCATTTCAATGCAAATTTGTTCAAAATCAATGAAATCACATTTAGAAGCACACATAAGAATTCATACAAGGGAAAAATCATTTACTTCAAAACAATGCTTGGAACGACATGATGATTCATACAGAGGAAACAACTGCAGTAGCGTATTCGCAGCTGCAGGCGTCATATCAATGAGCACAAGATATGACGATAGATATGCTGTCCTTCGCAGGGGACTCTAAGATGGCGGGGCCGATTTCAAGGATGTTGGGCTTGTTAAAGATCCCTCTGAAACAACAGAGGATTCGGTAAAATTTCCGGTTGGGGGAAGCGTTCTCAGTTAGAGTTCACCTTCCACTCCTGTATCTGATGAAATCAATGTGATTGGCTGATACCTTCTTCAGGTCTTTGGGCTCCAGTTGTTCAGTCTACGGTGTCATATCAGTAGTCCTTTCATAACTCCTTGATTCATTTATACCATATTCACCTTTTAATGTACAATTCTGATAAATGTTATTTTTGCGAAAATCTTTTATTCATTTTAAATTCGACGAAATTACAAAATAATCTATTTGGTGGTTGAAAAATATATCAAATCAAATCAAAATTACTTTATTGTCTGAAGAATGGCAACTCTTATTGACAAAGTGGAAGGATAAGAAACAACAAAATAATACTATAATACTTGAGCATGCAACCCAATATGGGAAACTACTTAATATATCTGGCATATATCTCTTGAAAAGTTTACAAGCTATATGAATACGCTCCCGAGAATACACTCATAAAGATAGTTATATTCGCGTTTTTTGAGTTGAAACTTTTACTAGTGAAATCAGAAAAACTTCGCCGTCACGGTGATAAATTAGGATAGTTAGTACATATAACGCATCCTCGTGAATTTGAACATAATTGCAGCTGAGTGAAAATCAAAGTGCTGTTTTTTTATATCCAGTCTCGCAAAAACTGTCAACAAAGCAGGCCAACAAAAAACAAACACCTGCCAATTAGCCTTTTTTCTCGATCCAACAATAGAACTACTTATACAGGGCAGACCACAAGCTCCAAACGATCAATTATGGCATTGAATTGTTGCAAATTCAATTTAGATATTGTTGACGACAACTACTATGAATGCGACTCTTGCAAAGGCCCATTCATAACCAAGTGGCTTTGTACGAATTAAGCGCATCCGAGTTGAAGTGCATGCAACTAAAGAAACGGATTCTTAGATTTTTATGCAAGGATTGCTGCAGTGGCCTACTGATGATACCAACAATCATAAAATCTCTGGACACTCTTAAATCGGAAATAAACCAATTGAAAGAAGCAAATAGGACACTCCCTAATCCTGCGATAGGTAGAAATGATCCTGCCGAACTAAATGATATAATTGCTGAAATAACCGATCGAGAATCGCGCAAAAAAAACATAATATTACTTGGTCTTCCTGAAAATACTAATGATCAAACAGCTGATAAAACCTCCGTCCACGAAATAATCAATACTGTAAATCCGGAAATCACACTCAATATCAACGAAATGAAAGCCTTCAGATTAGGACGTCATGATGTAACTTCGAGCAGACCCAGACCCATAAAACTCCTTTTATCTTCTCCAAGCGATGCCTATTCGATTATTTTTAAATCAAAAGCTTTGAAAAATATGGAGAAATTCAAGAATCTTACAATTACGAGTGACAAAACACCAAATCAAGTAAAGCTATACAAAGAAATCAAACAAGAGTTAGTAAACCGCATCGCCAATGGGGAGGCCAATCTGCGAATTAAGTATATCCGAGGGGAACCCAAAATTGTAAAAAACCAATAAAACTATCTAATAAGGAGACCCACTCCCATCTATACTGCTACTACCAGAATGTACGAGGACTAAATACAAAAACCCACGAATTCTACAAATTTGGGGAGGCCAATCTGCGAATTAAGTATATCCGAGGGGCCCAAAATGAGACCCACTCCGAAACCTGATTCAAGACAACATTAACAACTCGAACTATTTAGTGACAATTACCTAGTGTTCAGATCCGACCGATCTCAAGCAAATGGAGTGTCTCGAGTGGGGAGTTCTAGTGAGAATTAGATCAGACTGTATTGCAACTGAAATTGACCTCTCCAGCATATCGACAGTCGTTTCACTCTATGAAGTAGTTGGCTGCAAAGTAACGTGTTTAAACATAAATCTTATTTTATATTTGTAGTATATATTCCACCCGTTGTAAGTACTCAACATGTAATTAACTTTTATGAGACGCTAGAGTCTCTTGGAAACCTATATGGAAGTAATTTGATAATTTTTGGCGATTTTAACGAACCTAGCTTTATAAATGAAGAAGACAACTCATCTGCTACTCTCTTGGCTCTAAGAAACCTTATCAGCTTTTTTGAATTGAAACAGCACAACACAGTTCTCAACAGGTCAGGCCGTACTCTAGATTTAATTCTGTCAAACATCAACTGCTCTGTTGAAAGAGACGACCTACCCTTCGTAACGGAGGATATGTACCATCCTGCCTTGAAATTTTCTATAATAATTACAAATCCATCCACAAATTTCACCTATAATGAGAACTTCTCTCACTATAACTTTCGTAAAGCTAACTTACCTTTATTATACTCTCTACTTACAAACATGGACTGGCTACCTCTTAATAATCTCTCTGATGTCAACTCTGCATTGGAAACATTCTATGACATAATCAACCCAATCTTAAACCAATGTGTTCCGATGCAAAAAATTATACAAATAAATACTCACCTTGGTACAACAAAAATATAATACGTGACATAAAAGCCAAAAATAAAATCTTGAAAAAATTTAAAACTACAAAATTAAAAACCGATAATAATCAATACAGATCACTTCGAAAGTCAATAAAATCACAAGTCTCCAAAGCCTATAATGAATTTAAAATAAAAGCAGAAAACACAATTAAATCTGACCCATAAAATTTTTGGTCTTATATTCACAGCAAAAAAGGTTCATCAAGAATTCCAGGGGTTCTACATCTAGAGGGTGTGGAATTCAATAACCCTCACGAAATAGTCAATGCCTTTGCAAACTTCTTTGAGAGCGTGTTTGTGAAAATTGACCAGACTTCCATACAAAATAACAATATAATAATAACAAATAACCCAACTATATCAGTCAGATCATTTTCGGAAACTGAGGTAGAGAGTGCATTGAAAAAACTAAAACCAAAACTCACCTGTGGAGATGACCAAATTCCAAGTTTTTTGGCTAAAGATTGTGCTTGTATATTCGCTGAACCACTTACAATAATCTTCAATTTAGCATTGACAACCAATTATTTCCCAGATATATGGAAAGTATCAAAAGTCAGGGAAAGTAAACGATATTTTGAATTACAGACCAATAACTCTCCTGTCAAACTTTGCAAAGGCCTTTGAAACATGCTTGTATAATAGAATATCTCCTAATGTTAGAAACCTAATTACCACAAATCAACATGGTTTTATCAGCAAAAGATCGACAATAACAAATTTGATGTGTTTCACTCAAACAATATACAACAGTTTCGAAAACGGTACACAAGTCGACACTATCTATACAGACTTCTCAAAGGCCTTTGACAAAATTAATCACAAAATATTACTGAACAAGCTGGATGTATTCTGTCTAGACGAACCACTCTTGTCATTTTTTTATTCCTACCTCACAGACAGAAAAGTATATGTTGAACATCGAGGTCACAAATCATTCACCTTCACAGCATCTAGCGGTGCACCCCAGGGAAGTGTATTAGCCCCACTCCTTTTTTCCATATTCATAAATGATATATGTGAAGAATTTTCTAGCTCCGTAACGTTATTCGCAGACGACCTGAAATTATTTCGACCCATTTCTTCATTGGACGACTGTCTAGTACTTCAGAATGACATTGATTCCTTATACAATTGGTGCAAAGTTAATAAGCTACCTCTGAACATACAGAAATGTAAATACATGATCTTCAGTCTAAAAGCAAATATTACTCTTTATCCTTACCAAATAAACAATCATATCCTGACTCAATGTTCAGAAACCAAAGATTTGGGTATCTGGTTCGACCCTAAGCTGAACTTCTCATTACACATAAATAAAATCACTCTACAAGCCAAAAGAATGCTAGGATTAATATTTCGGACCTGCAAGATTTTCAAAATATTGATTGCTTTACTAAACTCTTCAACTCATTTGTAAGATCAAGACTGGAGTATGGATCTCTAATATGGGCCCCAATATATAACGTGCAAATACAAGCTGTCGAATTGTGCCAAAGAAAATTTATGAAATATATGATCTTCAAATTAGATGGTGTTTACCCCCAGCAAGGTTGCTGCAACAAAATACTTCTCGATAGGTTCTCTTTCCTATCTTTAGAAAATAGGAGAATATATTATTCATGTATTTTTATATTTAGAATTATACACGGTTTGATAGACTGTCCTGATATTCTGTACAAACTTGATTTCCACATTCCACGCCAGAGTAGCAGAAAAGAGTCATGCTTCTACCTACAACCATATAGAACAAATCTATTCACCAAATCACCAATACACACTGTATGCAAAAGGTACAATGAAATTTGCTCTCCTACTGACGTCTTTGCAGATAATCTTAGTAATTTCAAAAATAAAATTAAAGCACTTTTACTTCAAAAGCTGTAACAATAATTAGTTGATTTATTTTGTTCTAATCTATCTTTTTTTTTATTATTCTCATTACTCATTCTTTTTCAGTACCTTTACTTATTTGTAAGAAATTGAAATGTAAACTTATATACATATATAAATTGTCTTGTAATTGGGATCTCTCCTATTAGACAATAAACCGATTTTTTTTTTTTTTAATATATACATAAATACACTTTCAATTCATAAAATAAATTTTGGTGCAGGCCAATAAAAAATAAAATAAAATAAAAAAAACATACACATACACATTATATTTATAAAAATAAAAATTCTGGTAAAAATAATATATTTTTTTTTACATAAGATCAAGTAAAATGAAAAAAAAAACAATTATAAAATTTAAAAAAATTCCGAATAAAATTCGTCCAGCGAGTAGAATGCTCTTTCTAGTAAAATATTTCTCACGGAAACTTTGAACTTTCTTTCATCTGTAATCGTTTTTATTTCATTAGGTATGTGATTGAACATTTTCTTGCCGTTATATATATAATGGAGTGTTTTATCTGCGTAGACCTTGGGAGTGGTAAAGTTAAATAAAGGGCTTGTCTAGTGATGTGTTGTGCTGTAGAATGCACTCTATTTTTAAACTTACTGTGGATAAGGCATACTGTTTCCAATATATAGATATATGGTAGGGGTAAGATTTTTTGTTCTATGAATAAAGGCTTACAAGAGTCCCTGAATTTGGCTTTACACATGTATCTTAATGCCCTTTTCTGTAATACGAAAATCGTGTCGAATAAAAATCCACTACAAGATACCCAAAAACAAATTCCGTATCTAAGATGTGAATCAATTACGGCAAAGTAAACCTTTTTGGCCATGTCCCTACCAAGTTCCCATGATGTGGTTTTCACTGCAAAACATCCAGAGGCTATTTTTTTACACATTATCTTTATATGATCTTCAAACTTTAACTTATCATCAATGTGTAGGCCAAGAAATTTAGTTGCTCTCTTACTGCTAATTTCTTGATTACCCAGATAAAGTTCTGGCAGATGACATTTAAAAGTGAGGATGTTAGTTTTTAATATATTTATAGATAGCATATTGGCATCACACCACCCTTTTATCTCGATAACATCATTGTTAATTTGTTGAT
This sequence comes from Gonioctena quinquepunctata, assembly GCA_018342105.1. Classification (NCBI taxonomy): domain Eukaryota; kingdom Metazoa; phylum Arthropoda; class Insecta; order Coleoptera; family Chrysomelidae; genus Gonioctena; species Gonioctena quinquepunctata. The sequence continues at coordinate 85,735 of JAFIRS010003899.1, read as the reverse complement.
GCAGAACCATGTCATTTCCATTATGCCATAGTATGGTAGTATCATCTGCAAACTGAGTAAATTTTCCCGTAATATTTATTGAGGCTAGGTCATTTATATAGATCAAAAAGAGCGTAGGGCCAAGCACAGATCCTTGCGGAACTCCCCATTTTATCTCTAAATTTGTCGATACTTTGTTCTGAAGAGATACGCTTTGAGTCCGACCTAATAAGTACGCCTCAAACCATTTCAAAACTAATTCTCTAAAGCCATACCTTTCTAATTTATTTAGCAGAATTTTATGGTTGACACAGTCAAACGCTTTAGTCAGATCACAAAAAACCGCTGCCGTAACATCGCCATCATTGAGATTGAAATATACATCTTTTAAGAAGGTTAAAAATAGCATCACTTGTTCCTTTTGCACTTTGGAACCCAAATTGAAAAGAATGTATAACATTGTGCTTTTCAAAAAAGCCATCACTCTGTTTTTTACTAGCTTCTCAATCAGTTTAGAAAGGGTAGGTAACAATAGATTGGTCTAAAATTGGCAGGATTTTCCATATCACCACCTTTATGCAACGGAATCACCACTGCATTTTTTAGACATGTTGGGAATATTCCTGTTGCAAATGAAAAATTAATAGCTTCAACCAGACTCATAAGAGCACAGTCAGGTAGGTGAGAAAAAATTTTGGTAGATAAATCATCATATCCAGACGCATTTTTATTTTTCACTTCATGAATTGTTCGTTTTAATTCTCAATATCCGTTGGCATGAAAAAAAAAGATTCAAATACATCATATTTTTAGTCCATTCAGTAGAGGATGGATTTTTGGATATCTTTTCTGCTATTAGCAGGTATTCATTAATATCGCCACCATCTAGATTTGTTGTCATAGGGACGGAGTATTTTTTACCCCTCAACTCATTGATGATTGCCCAACACTCTTTTTGCGTATTACCTGAATTTTCTAACTTTTGTCTATAATACAATTGCTTTGCAGCTCTCAGAGTTCTTCTATAAATATGCCGGTACTTGTTATAAAATGAAATGAATGCTTCATTATCCATAGCATATTTCCCAATCAAATGTAAGCTTCTCATATTTTTAGCTGACACTTTCAAACCTTTCGTTATCCAAGGTTTTCCCGGTTTACTTTTGACCTTCCTTGAAAGGAAACGCAGTGTTGAATATATCGGACATCATCGAATGGAATTTAGTTAATGGGTCGTTGCATTTCAATGTTTTATTCCAGTTATTAGCAGTACAAAGTTGTTTAAATTTATTGAAATTCATTTTGCTGTATATTCTCCCTAATTTCTTCTTTTTACCAGAAGAATTTGACTTAATTGGGACATAGCACAAGACAGCTTCATGGTCTGAAAGACCAGAATTGATTTCATCACATTCATTTTCATCCATGTTGGAGCATACGTAGTCAATAATTAAAACTGGATATTTTGGAGAATCGCGTCGGAGAGTTTACATGCATTACTAGATTAAAGCTGTTCAATAAATTCTCTAATGATTGAGTTAATTTTGAAGTTTTGTTACCGAAATATATTATCACAAGGGTATATTAGAAGGTAAACATTCTATAAATGATGGCAAAATTTCATAAAAATTGCCAAAAAGGAACAAAAATTAGCTAGTTGACCTTTAGGCTGAGATCAGCATTTTGTGAATTAATGGGATCAAACTACAAGAATTGTAGATTTGGATTCAGTATCTTCTAAAATATGCATTGAATCAACATCTTGGCCATTGTGGTTACAAATTTAGGTATTATTTTTATTTTAAAAGACTTCTGAATTGTTTTTTCCATTTTTTCAAACATAAAGGCACTTACTACTGGGAAAAATTCATATTCTCTGTACTCCACACATATTGTTGAAAATTCTGAACATTTTGGTTTTGGGCAACGCGTCCATTTCATCACAAATCACATTTTCTGGGAAATGCATCTTTTTTTCATATGGTGTTTTCGAACCAAAACTTTTCTGAAAAATGTTCCGTTTCCATTTATCCTTATAATCCCAATAAAATTACAGTTTATTGCCGAAAAAATAAATAGATAATAAACAAACTTACAAATGTTATTCTATTACAAAAAGTCACACTTTTCAACTCTATGAAAATTTGTCGCATATCTGAAAAATGAAACGAATGGACCATATAGTTGTAAAACAGGGGCAGTTGAGAGATTCAACAAAATTCTCATATATCCATTTTCATACACATGTCGTATCATAGAGCTTTTTGAGCCCCACAACTTTCATTTGAAGAGTTTTTCTCTGGCATGTACACAAAAACAGAGTATCACGGTAAATGTTTTTCAGTGAATTCGTAACTTTTGTTTATCCTGTATGCTCTTCTTATATGGTCTATTTTGGCAAAAATTCATTCTTTTAAATACATAACTCAAACATAGAATATGATAAATGCAGCTAAATCTGTGACAAACGAGCTTTGCTATATTTGTCGGATCGTCAGCAATAGTTTGAGAAATATACCTTTCACAAAACAGTCGCAATAATTTTTTTCAAATGTTTCTTACAGTTTGTGAATGAGAATTAAGTGTAAGTCAAGTGTGGATTCTGCCCAAAGCTTTACTTAATTTGTAAAGATCGTTTTATGTAAATGAATGTTATTAACTTATGTAGAAATAAAATTAAAGAATTGTATATATGGTTACGAACAAAATGAACGAAAATATATATTATGAATTCATATAAATGATATTGGTGAGTTTTTTTTAATATACTGTTTTATAACTTTTTTATTAGTTTTATTACAAAATTGTTTGTTCTTCCTCAAATACTACATTGTGAATTTGAGTAGATTGAACAAGATCTATACAACATATTCCACATAACATAACATTGAAATCTCTTATTACTTTAAACGAGCAATTCTTGTATACAGTGCACTCGGCTAATTGTGACATACGTTTCTTCATTTTTCAATGAGTGTCCCTTTTTTATTTCCTAATTATTGGAATACATACAATTTTTTGTTTGCATATTCTCTTATATATAAAATAAACTAAAAAACACTTCACTACGATTTTCATAAAAATTGGTTTACAAAACCCATGACAAGTGTTTCGCTATACTATAGCTTTGTCAAGTGGAAACTTATATATGATAGATAGATAGATATATAATTTATTCATCATTAAAGCTTTATAAATGTGTAAATATAAAACTTATCAGAGTAGTCAGGTCAACACACATATATACATAAAAAAATTACAGTAATAACTGCTAATAAAAAACAAACATTTGTTGGTGTTCCCAAACAAGACTTAAACTTGTAAAAACAAAACAATTATGATTAACATATATAGTGGGGTGGGATATCTGAAAATTATAAAAAGTATCTATCTGTAACCATAATGTTTTGATTCATTAGAAATATAGTAGAAGAAGAATATTAAACAAAATGACAAAATTTTTATGAATTCAATAATTAATTTTGGTGAGTTTTTTATATACCTTGAACTTTCTTATTTTTTATACTTCGGGTTTGTTCTTCTAAAATTTACTACTTTGTTTAGTGATAAAATTAAATCAGGATCCAAACATTGAATTTCCAACGGTTTATTCAACATTATTGTTTAGGAAGGAGAAATACAGCGTCTGTGAATATATATAAGTAAATGAAAATTGTGACATTGCAGACACATTTTTAAATTCTCCAACGTACAACATCTCAAAATATCTCAGTAACCTACTCAATCAAATATTTGAAAAAGATAGTTACTATACAAAAAATTCTTTCGAAGTTGTTCAGGATCTTCACAATATAACCATTCCAAGAAACTACATAATTATCTCGTTAGATGTGGTGTCACTTTTCACCAATATTCCGACAGATTTAGTCATAGAGCTAGTTAAGAAAAAGTGGTACTTAATTGAACCCCATACAAAACTCACGCTGAACAATTTTTTAACATTACTAGACTTTGTTTTTGAGAACAGCTACTTCAAGTTTGAGGACAAATTTTATAAACAAATCTATGGTCTGGGTATGGGGAACTGTCTGTCCCCAGTTTGTGCAGATATCGTCATGTCTGAACTTCAGAACACTTCCATAAAAACATTGCCTTTTGAATTACCGTTTTTCAAATGCTACGTAGATGACATCATCACCTGCGTACCCATAGACGGAGTAGATATCGTTCAGCATGTTTTCAATAGCTACCACCCACGCCTTCAATTCACAGTCGAGAAAGAGCAAAATAACTGATTACCATTTTTAGACATCTCAATCATAAGAACAGATGAGAATAAAATCATCACAGATTGGTATCACAAACCGACCTTCTCTGAGAGATTTTTGAACTTCAATTCTCAACACTCCTTCACTCAAAAGGCCAATATTATTTTGAATCTCAAATATAGAGCTCTGCAACTATCACATCCGTCTCTTCATCAAAAAAATCTCGAAGCAATTAAAATATACCTATTGAAAAACAATTATCCAACAAAATTAATAAACAAACTCCTTTTCAAAGAGCAAACCAGTAATATTAAACTACCAAATGGAAATAATTTCTTCTACAAAATCCCATACATTTCGGGTCTTTCAGAGAAGATAAAGAAAGTATTTACTGATCGCTTTCAATATTGCATTCAAAATGAAAACACTGTTAAAAATACTTCTCCAAATTGAAATCTAAAACACCAAAAGAACTCGAAAGTGACATAATCTACAAAATTCCTTGTGCAGAATGTGACAAAGTATATATTGGGCAGACAGGACGATATCTCAAAACTAGAATATCTGAACATGAACGGAGCATAAGACCTGAAAACCTCATAAGAACAACAAGTAAAACAGGTCTTGCGAACACTCAGAAAAAATCTTCACAAATTCGATTTTGTAAAACAGAAATTGTTGGAAAGCAAAAAACTATAGAAAGAGAGGTATACAAGAAATGATAAAATAAAAAAATACAAAAACAATGCTAATAAGAAAACAGATACTCAATTTCTACCCAACTCCTATTCATACCTAATAAGTAAATTGAAAACACCACAATAATCACACACCATGCCTATGGTCCCTACTGACCTTATCAATAAATAACGAAAGAAATCAAGAGGAAAAAACAAAAACTTTTCCAATCTCCACTGAATGCCTTCATTCAGAAGCAAACTCTCCGTTGATTTCGACATATGTTAACAATTTCCATTTATATTATAACAAGAGGAATCCAAATATATGTAAATGTCCTTTTTAATATACATTTTATCACGACAAGGAACCTATTTTTCTTGTAAGTATCCTGTTGTTTTACTACATGCTTTGTTTTACAATTTTACAATAATTTTTATCCATGTCAATTTCATATATACATATTTTCATAAGATTTGACCTATTTACAGCTTAAGTTGTTTGTACCTCTATTGAGGTTTTTATCATGTAATTTATCATGTACTAAGCTACTCTACTATTCTCCCTCGTAATATTCACAATCCCTATTGTAGTGCCCTGAGGATGACTTTATAAAAGTTGAAACGTCGGCAACAGATCCATAGTGGTTTCAGTTAATTGACCTTTTCCCAACCAAACTCCAAGCTATAATAACCAGTGAGGTCACAAAACACTATAAGAAAAAGAAAAAAAAACATACTTTAGCAGGAATCGAACTTGCGACATTTGGATCTCTAGTCCATACCCTAACCATCTGAGCTATCGAGGACAAAGATTCCACTGCATTTCGAGGTTATCGATTTTTTCTAGAATTTAATGTTGGTTGTTGTGGGAATGGCTTATGAAGGTAAGGGATCTCATGTAGTATCAGTGGCCATCAAGATCAATTTTACCTTTTCCTAACGTCGCCATGGATTGACGGCTTCAGTCAAGGGTCAGGTGCTGATCTCCGACCACTGAACAAAGTTTGCCAAATATAAATACAAAGGAGAAATATAGCGCCTGTGAATATATAATTTTAATTTAAAAATCTGTCTGCAATGCCACAATTTTCATTATTGTTTAGGATCGTAATACCAGAAATATTTGTAACTTTAATAAAAAAATTATTTTGATTTTTTCGAAACATTTTGCTAAATAACTTGGAATCCGTTACATGTAGCTGAAAACGTACTTTTTTGTTCATCAGAAAATTACCTTTTGAACGGTATATATGACCTCTATTTCATCGTTATGGCAACAATGTAATTTATATGGGTTCCGAAAAGTAATAGAGCGGCTATATAACTTTTTTAAGTAGCAAATGTAATTATTGTAATTTTTTATGTATATGTAAATAAATTCTAGCTTTTTTAGGGACATAAACTTTCATTTCCGTTTTAAAATCAGTGACATCAGGCATAACTGTAAGATAAGTTTCAAACTAAAGTATTATAACAAACGACAATTTGAATAATTAATTCCTGCTAAACGAAATCGGTTTGTGCTATACTATTGAATTAGGAGGAGGAACATGATGATTAGGCATGTTAATGATGATGCAGTTGTGCAACTTTCCTTGAGAGTTTTTCTTAAGCATAAGGATGACTTGAGGTGCTGATAATGGAACATTTTGAGAGAAACGCTCATAGATACATATAAATATAAAAAAATATTTCTTACATGTTTTACTTGAAAAATTCTATGAAATGGGTCAAAGAGCTGTGTCAAAAAAAACTCGTTTAAAACCGCGCCATTCATAGGGGAGATCCACATAAGTTACCAACTTCAAAAATAGGGAATTTTGTGTCTCTAGGGAGTCGAAGTATGTTGAGTTGACAGCGCTACCGTTCGGTGATATTTTTGAATGGGTAGCTTGTCGTGTATGTAGCACATTCCAGTGCAGTTTTGTGGAAAAAAAAATGTATCAAAAAAAATTTGTAGCTTCGTTGGTTGCTCGAATTCTGAGTATAAAAATCCTGAGCTCAGTTTTCATCGTTTTCTGAGGCTGAAAAAACGGAGAGAAAAGTGGATTAGCCGCTGTTCGCTGGCAAGAATAAATATTGATGTTCAGTTACAACAAACATTGAATTGAAAAATATATTCTAATTTTAAAATCATGTAAACTAGAAATAATAATTGTGGGTGGATTTTGTTCGTGAAATGTGAGTAATCCAAAGTAGTTAACATAAATAGTTGTAGGTTATATTACACTATGTGGCTGAATAAGAAGTAGGTACAATAATAAGAATTCCTCCAATCGCAAATCGATAAGTATGTTCCTTCGAGTGATTTTTTGAAAGTGTATTCTCTCCACCACAACAAATATACTAGCTCACAAATTTTATTTGTCCTATCATATCTGTCAAGCGTTTTTCAGAAATTGAAGTTTGCAATTCTCAACACAAAGCAGTAAACAGCTCAACAGACACATGTTATTTTACTTCAGTTCCTCCCTCCTTGAAGTTGAGCCAAAAAAGTGGCTGGAGTGTACTCTGGTATACCTACATAGCAGGATATTTAGTGAAACGTCTTCTGAAATTTATAAATTATTTTCAATCCGTGCATCAACGCTGCATTGAACAGTCCCGTGAACTAAAATGCGTTTCCAGAACGGCTAATTACTCATTAGAGACTCTTCCTTCTATTCTGTCAAGCGTTGCCAATTACCGGGATTTTTCCCGAAAATCGGGAATTTCAACGTGAGCCGGGAATTTTGTCGGGATTTTTACAATTGTAGGAAAAAACGGGAATTTCATTACTATTCATAACATTCGTTTTATTCGCAAGAAACTACGTTATTTATGGACCATTGAGTTCTTTATATTAATCAGAAAACAGGATGCCTTGAGCTGAACCGCGAAAAGCTGCTATGTGAATTAGGCATAACATGTGACGGTTGTCAACTGTCACTGTTACGTCATTCCTGTTTCCTGTCAATGTTTACTTGCTAAATTATGAGCGCAAACCCACATATTTTGTAAATAATTTTATATCTCTTTGCTCCTTCGAATTTGGTGAGAAAAAACGGTCAGACATAATTTACGAGAATTTTCGGGAATTGTCGAGCCTTTGATCGGGATTTTTCTTCATATGGCGTTGGCAACCCTGATTCTGTGCATCCAGCATCCATCTTGATTTCAATTTATTTGATTGATGTTCGACCTCACTCTAGCATTGTCTAAAGTTTAATATCCCTATGGCTTCAGAATACAATTGTGAAACAGGACAATCAATAACGGATTTTGAGAAAGATGAAAAAGTACAAATCGCGAGTGAGAATCACTTTGAAGCTGCTGGTCATGATATTTTAAAGGGAGAAATAGTGAAAGAAGAGCCTACAGATACTAAACCAATCAGTAAATACGGAGAAGAACAAGGTTGTTATTATTTTGATGTTCATATTTCGAAGAAAGAAATAGTAAAGGAAGAACCTACCGAGGAACAACCCGATTCCAGTAAATTGGATTTTATACTAAGAGACAAGGAGGAAGACCCTAATGAATCGAAGTTATCTCCGACAGGTAATAAATTTAAAGTAGTTCATAGCAGTTTAAAATGCCGCATATGAATCTGAAGAAAATTCTTGCTTCGAAGAGATCTCGTTTACCGTTATATGTTCTTCACCTACCTTTTATAAGCAATTCGGGAAAAATGCAGTTTATGGAGAATCCACAGACATTTTTTTTGTAAATAAGCAAGCCTCCCTAACTCCTAAAATAACAAAAATCCGGCGGTCAGTCATAATTTTTTTACTCCATTATTTTCACAATGGTGATTATCTAGTAATTAAACTTGCACATGCTATTTGGTGCAACTCCTAAAATAACAAAAAAATCCGGCGGTCAGTCATATTTTTTTTTAATCCATTATTTTCACAATGGTGATTATCTAGTAATTAAACTCACACGATTTGATGAAACTATCATATTTTCTTTAAACACTAGTATTTAATTTTGAACGATTTTACTTTCCAAGATACGAGCTTCCAGAAATACAAAAGGCACAATGTTCGGCCACTAAAAACACTTACATTCGTCCTTTTTTTTAACAAAAACACTACACCCATATTAATGTTTTTAGTACTTTTTGTATGAAAAACTGCCATTTTCTAAAGTATCCACTTTTCTTCAGAATGTGAAATACATACCATGATTCTTACTTTTACCCACCAGAAGCATACTAATTTTTATATTTACAATGTTGGTTGAGAGAAAATAAAAACTTCAAGTTTTAATTAATGGTTTATTATATCAAAAAAATTATATCACTGTATCTAAACAATGTTTATTTTAGTTAATCGTAGTGCTTGTACTAATTTGGCATCTTTTATCATTCCTAATCAATTTCTGAGTTTGGAATGGACTTAACCCAATGTTGAGAAAATTCTTTGACTGATGCGGAAGAAGCAGCAGCGCAAAATAATTGTCTAACCATGAACTTTTTTTGAATAATGGTTATATTTTGTTGGACTTCCCCAACTATGGGTTTTACGTTCTGAAAAATATCATCATGGAACATAATATCAGTAAAGGTTCTGTTAAAAAAAATGTGATTTTTTATGTTTTTCAAAAAAATCATGATTTTGTTTCAACCCTGATAGCTGCATTTTGTTGACCCCCCCCCCCAATTTCTAGTCTACAGCCCAAGATACACCTTCTTTGTGGATGTTTTGAAGACTGGACAGAGGCACGCCTTCGTCCGCACAAAAATGAACCCGGTCAATATCTTACGTTAAAGAAGAGAACACAACCTAACCCAACTTGGCTAACCTTGCTATCCAAGTTGATGGCCAGCCAATTAACTTTTTCATATAATGCTTCTTCGCTCACGGGCACTTCGGTAGTGGTGATTTTCATAGTTTTTTCCAAATTATTATTGAGGCACAATAGTGACAATCAGTCGCTAGATGCAAGTACACGCTACATCACAGACATCGACCAATAGACAACACCCAACTAATTGAAAACTCATGATTGGCTGTTTCTTCTTCCACAGGCACACAGATTCAATCAAAAGGGGGCATTCTTCAAAATACATGACCGCCATGATTTTTTTTTGAAGCTGCTAGTGAAATGAACTATCACATAAATCAAAAAGTTTGGTGATAAATGAATTCTCCCTAAATTGCATTTTTACCAACAATACTCAAAATACATATTAACTTTAGCTACAGGATTTTTCTTAAATTCCTCAACAATGGTATAACTTGAATTTCAGATGCCGTTAAATATATGAATTTTACTGAGGATGGTTTAGGGAATGGTTTTGTCGATGAACAGGAAAATCTTGATGATAACCAGTTTAATAAGGAGTTAAAAATAAAGAATGAAAATCAAGATCACTCCGAATGTTCTGGTGATTTTTTGAAAAATAATGCTGGATTGAAAATGAATACATTAAAAACTAAGGATGACATTGATATAATTTATGAAGAGTCAAACCCAAATATGCGGAAAAAGTGAAATCGAGTCTGATGTGAATTCCACTGATGATATATCAATGGAAACAACAAAAACGGGACCAAGCTTTCTCATGAATTCAATAGGTAAGGTGGTGTTCATTCAATAATTTATCTCTATAAGAAGATATATTCTTAAATCACAGAATCACTCAGTAAACACTGAATTCACCATATTATTTGAAATCAAAGTCAATAGCTTTACTTCTTCTCTGTGAATTGAGTTTAAGTTTACAGTCTCTGACCATAAAAATATATCTCTCTAAAAGAAGCTGGGCCACTGAATCTTTTTTATAGAGCATAAAATTTCCTATCCAAATGATCTGACTTGATTAAGCTGAAATAGCATAATATTTATTTCCCAGAAGGCATACTTTTTTTTTCATTCAGTATAAAATAATAATACCATGTAAGTTCATACATGCAAAATTTTTTTCTTTTCAGTCCATTATGGTTTCTCCAAGAAAGTTTTAGTTTATAAATAAATTATAAAAAAAACTGATTTCTGTGAATATTTATCATTCATGTATATATATATATATATATATATATATATATATATATATATATATATATATATATTTATATTTATATATATGTATTGTTTCCCAATGTATGTTACAGAAAAATATTTTGTTTCCAGCAAACCATGTATGTTTTTTAAAAAAATTAAATGAATAAAGAATTGAAAATGACCCCGGCCAGGGACGAAACGTCTTCTCCTACAAACTACTAAAACATTGTTTTCAAAGAATCCAAAACCCAAGAAAACCTTCCCAAAAGAATATATATATATATATATATATATATATATATATATATATTGTAACGTAAATAAACTTAACTTGGTTTTACTAATTTATTTAACACTTAAATATACAACTTAATTTATATTACTAACTACGCCACTGTATAGCTCGATGGTATGGGCTCGTTCAGACTGTCCACTCCCTCTTGAGGGCTGTCTATTTATCTCCGATACAGCATTCTCGATGTTTCGAATTCTCCAGTTGGCTCAGCATGTTCTAATTGCTTCCAATATTGACCGTTGTTTTTCGCGGCAGAGCGACTGGATGGTTCTCGAATATCTCCGGGGATGATCTCATCGCTGTCGATGGCAACGCGGGAGGCTGACAGGTCTGGCCTAGGTTCGTTACATTGCCCCTCTTCTTAAAGACATTTCGTCCCGAAATTTCATCCTTGGAGTGTGACGATATCTGCATGACTCCCCATATCTGCACCGTGAAGTTCGATGGAAGTAACACTCCACGGTCTTCATGATCTGTCGTGGAAGAGGGTTACAGCAAACCAAAATCTTGACGCCGCTGGATCTGAATATCGCCTCCAGCATACTTCTTATGACTCTCCAGTCCAACCCATCAATACCACAGGATAATTTCGGAATTGCTAGATCCACCAGATTCTGGTCCACCATAGTATCTCTTAGTTTGGTGAGACTCTTCCAGACATCTTCATAGGACGGTTTATCTTGGGAATGCCTCTTGGTGACTAGGTAGTAGATGTTTCTCTGGCCTTTCTTCAACTGTAGCACCCCACCAACTTCTGGATTCTGCTCTCGCAGTGTTTGGAGTTGACCAAATTTCTTGGAGAACACTACGGCGATGCCCTGACATTCGAAGATCTTCTGCCACACAGTGCGCTAGTGCGTAGTCAGCAGGCACCTCAAAAGGTCTCGTGACTCCTCTCTAGTAACCCCATGTAGAACTTTCTGCCCGTTTGAATACAAGGACATAAACTCTCGAACGCATATCATCCTCCGGTGGCTTGAGGGTGCAACTTGGTCATGGTTTCCAGCGTAAGGGGCCAACCTGTTGAAATGGACGACCCTTTGGTTTCCCTCGGGTGGCTTATGGATTCGTGCACAAGGTCGTTTATCCTTTTCACGATTTTATACGGGCCTTCCCACGAGTTCCGCAACTTTGGTGATAGTCCACGACGACGTTTGGGGTTGTACAGCCAAACCAGGTCATCAACCTTAAATCCTCCAGCGTCGGCCTTGATGTCATAGGTCTTCTTCATTCTATCGCTGGCACTCTGGATGTCCAACCGGACTCGTTCGTGGATGTCGTCCATTCTCTGCCGAAGTTTGCTGACGTAGTCCTCTCCCGCAGTGTCTTGTCCTGGCGGTATCCCACTTCTGACACCAATTGTAACGTAAATAAACTTAACTTGGTTTTACTAATTTATTTAACACTTAAATATACAACTTAATTTATATTACTAACTACGCCACTGTATAGCTCGATGGTATGGGCTCGTTCAGACTGTCCACTCCCTCTTGAGGGCTGTCTATTTATCTCCGATACAGCATTCTCGATGTTTCGAATTCTGCCAGTTGGCGTCTAGCATGTTCTAATTGCTTCCAATATTGACCGTTGTTTTTCGCGGCAGAGCGACTGGATGGTTCTCGAATATCTCCGGGGATGATCTCATCGCTGTCGATGGCGACGCGGGAGGCGACAGGTCCGGCCTAGGTTCGTTACAATATATATACATTGATATTTTGATCACACCCATGCAAGGGAGGGTTTAAAAACTCTCGAATTCTTGAAAAGATCTGTTTTTCATTTTGATATAAGTATAAAACAAGATTTTTCTGGAGATAGTTTGTGATTGTTCAAGATACATTTATTTCCCAAGCAGCATAAATATTTTCAAAAATGTCATAATGCTTATTTCTAAAATAAATTAATGTATCATCTGTAAATAATTTGACTCCACCAGATCTGAATTTGAATATATGTATACAATGAGTAAAATAGGTCTCTTTTCCAACCATAATACAATTAATTGCAAACAAAAGACTTCTACTACACCTGAATAAGCTATTGTATAGCAAAACACGTGTCGTGGTTTTGTGAACCAGTTTAGTGAAAATCATTTAGTGAAGTGAATGTCTTTTGTTACCTTTAATATGGATTTTCATCAAGTATTGGCCACATCCATTAAAAAAACAAAACAAAAAAATACAATTAATTGATTTGGGTTTTTTTTTTTATTTGTTCATGTGTACAATACACAATATTCAAACGGGTGTGGAACATGTCAATAATATAAATAAGAATTATAGATGAAAGAAGAGAAACCTAAAAGAGGAAATATAAAAGCTTATGAACTAAATTACACATTAAAAAGGTATTTTATACCTATGGTACAAAACATTTTATAAAATTATCACATATTACACTTATATATTGAAAATACTAAAATTATATAGGACTATCTCCAAAATATTCTCCATTTATAGTAAGCTTTTTGTATTAATGACTGCTTAATATGGTGCTTCATTTTATTCTTTGGCATTTTTTTAAGATTATCGGACAAGTGATTGAAAATTTTTATAATGAGAATTCCACATTTCTTCGAATATAAGTATATTTTTTTAAATCTGTGATTAATGTTGTTTGAATCTAGTATTGTACTCACATTCTAGTGTTTTGAAGAGTTCATTATTTTCGTTGACAAAAATTACTGCTTTATAAATATACAGTCCCACAAGAGTAAGTACATTTAATTTCGAAAATATAGTTCTGCAGCTATCGATTTGTTTCATACTCAGTATACTCCTCAAATATCTTTTTTGGATTACCAAAATTCTGTGGGCATCTGTAGAATTAGCCCAAAATATAATTCCATATCTAACACGAGATTGGACGTATGCATGATACACATTAATGCAGCCTCTATGTTTACTGACTGAGCCAATACCTTAAGTGCATAGCAATAGCTTGCCATATTTTGTGCTAGGTGGTCAATGTGTTTTTTCCAATCCAATCTAGAGTCTCTTGTAATTCCTAATAATTTTACGAGGAGCAGCTGTAATCTCATCTCCATCATGGAGTAGTGAAAATGTGTCATTCTGTTGCGTATAAGAAAACTTTATGGGTTGAGTTTTGTTAATATTCATTTGCAGATTATTCATTCCAAACCAATTTTTTTGTATATTTAGAGAATTTGATATGTGGTTTTTTATATTATGTCCAGATACGTCTTTGAATATTAAAGAATTTTTTGGTCGACTATATGAGGCAAATTATTGATATATAAAATAAACATTAGTGGCCCAAGTATAGAGCCTTGTGGAACACCCACTTTGATTTTTTCTTATCAGATTTAATCAGTTCACCTTTTCCATCTCTTTATGTTAGATATTGAAATAATCTATTTGTTATGGAAGAGCGTATTAATTCCAAGGAAACTCCTCTTATTCCGAAATATTCGAGTTTTTTCAAAAGTGTAGTGTGGTGGTTTACTTGTTGGTAATATAATGTGTGATAATTGTTGAGTTTTACAAATAAATCTAAATTTAAGAAATCTGAAGTTCTCTGTATGTAATCTTCTTTATCATTTGCAATCACCGTTTTTCCTTTGTGTAAAAAAAATGATGTCATTTTAAATAGAATAAGTTATTACATATTTTGGCCATCATATGAAAAAAAAACTACTTTCTTTCGTAAAAACATCAATATCACATACAAAACAGATGATAATTTAGGTAAATTTATTAAGAACAATAAAGATAAACTAAGAAATCTGGTGTATATTAATTTGCTTGTGGTTCTTGTGCAAGTTCTTTTACATAGGTCAAAAAGGCAGAACATTTAAAAAGTGATTATCAGAACATAGGAACTGTTTCCTAATGGGTAAATCAAATTCAATTTTTGCTACTCACCTCTTGACTGAAAAACACTGTTTTGTTAAAATATTTCGAAATATTACATATACAGTGTGACCCATTTAAAATGGAACCACCCCTGTAAAATACGCATTTTTCAGTCATACTCAAAAAATTTTGAAAATTAAGCATCAAAAACTGTATCTTGACACAAATTTTCATAACTTTAGTATCATTTCCAAGGCACTCTATGGTTTTTTTTCTTCGTTAAAAACGGCAAAAGTTTATTAGGCAATTTTTGTTTTGAAATTTGACTACACCACTGGATTCGTAGTCGTTATAAATGAAAACCATGAAAATTTTATAAAAAAATATTGGTTAACAACGAAGTTACAACAACTTAAATTTTGGAAACAAACTATTTGATATTAATTTTCATGTAGATTATAGACATATTTAAAATCTGGCAACACTGCCGATACAAAGTAGAACACCAGTGAATTTGTACAGCGAAAATCCGAAGTCAATAACTCATCCCGTTCTACAGTTATAACTCCTGAAAGTATGGTAATGTGAGCGATTTCTGGTGGAAGCGATTTTGTAATAAAAATCTAACTGGATTTGTGAATTATATTCCCTTAAAATCATTTATTCAAGTTTAGGTTATAAGTGTATTCGAAAATAACAGAAAATTAAAAATTCATTTTCAAGTTATGCAGTTTTCAATAGCCGATAAAAACAAAATGAACCGAATCAAGTTTTAAAGTATCAAAATTATTTATTCAACAATAAAACAGAGCAGGACAAAAAAATTTTCCTTTTTTATTCTGCAAAACTCAACTGAAATAAGCTTTTAGAGAAGGTATCAATAATTTGAGGAAATCTGAACTAATACATTGGGCATAGGCATTTCTCCAAAAAACTTTCGAGAGACTGCTGGACAGATACATCAGAGACGAAATACTGAAAGAAAACCTTCTGAGTAGCCGTCAATACGCATACCAACCAGGAAAATCAACAGACTTCGCGTTGGATGACCTAAACAGGCTGATTTCAAAGTCAATAGAGGACAAAGAAATAGCTTTGACAATATTCCTAAAAATTAATTGGATAAGGGTCAGTCTAAAGAGAAAGAAAATCATATCCACTCCAGGAGAGGACACCATCATTTGGAAAGCAGACGGAGGCTGCCCACAAGGAGGAGTCCTGTCACCGCTACTGTGGGCAACCCTAATGGACGATCTCCTACAAAGACTAATCCAAGAAGGCTTCCATTGCCTTGGATATGCAGATGATCTACCGTTGAACCAGATAATATTGAAACATTTCTTTTAGTGCGTATATTATCAGTTGAAATAAAATCGATGACTTATCGGAATGTGTGCATTGTCCAAGAAGAACCAGAATATAGTGAATATGCTGTCCTCGGCTTGAAGTCTACTAAATCAGAAAAACATATTTTTAAGGAGGTCGAAAATGATAAATTTACAGTATCTTTTGCTGACATAATTGCAGTGCTAGGAAAACCAAAAATTGAGAGTTCTGGCCCTTGTACAAAAAGATATATTTTTGAAAAATCGGTTGATGTTTTTGAAAGATAGAGGCTACCTATAAATATCCTTCATTTATTATGTACTTTTTTACCCGTTTAGATTTGTAAAACAGTGCAGTTTTGAATACGAAATTCCTTCTTAGATTTTTTATGTAATGCTTAAAACCAAATAAATGTTTGTTATTTTTTATTCGGCTTGGGAAACACATTTTGATCAACAAAACATTTCAAATATTGTGAATAGTTGTGTATGAATGGGGTGACTTTGATAACACATTTAGCGAACATGGAACATCAATGTCACCCCTAGAACGTACAAATTTGATTCAAAAAATTTGTGAACCAATAAGTGAATGGGTGAATTTGATATCTCCCAATATATGTATGTCTTTGATAATGCTATTATTATTTTTTTGTAATGTTTTGAGTGATAAATGTTCATAAAATTGTCTTTCATGTCACTATCTGGATCATCTGGGATCTTTGTTTGAACAGAAATCTTGATAGATTTCAATAAATTGTAAAAAAACTGAAAAAAACTATCAATTTCACCCCATCTTACGGTACCTAGGGGTAGTTTTTGATCAAAGACTTAGATAGAAAGCCCATACAACAAAAATTGCCAAAAAAGCATCTATAGCACTAGATAGGTCACGAGGATGTGTGGCAAGAACTGGGGACTCAATCCCAAGATGACCATGTGGCTATACACAAGTGTCAACAGGCCTATGGCCAAAGACTTTTCAGTCAGGAATCATAAGGCTATTAACAGGCTTACAAAGCAAGCGTGTCTCTGACCCATAGGGGCCCTGAAAACCACCCCTAAGGCCGCGATGGAGGTCATTCTGAACCTACCACCATTACATATTTACATACAGGGAGAGGCGAGAGTTGTCACCTACACACTCATGCAAGGGCCATCACCCATCATCAAACTCAGGGGACAAATACCAAAGGCTAGAAAAAGTGCTAAAGGCCTATCCAACTTCAGGAATGCCCAGCGACGCCATGACAATCAAATATAATTTCAATAGAAAATACGAAGTCAATATACCAGAAAGAGAACACTGGGAGGGGGGAGCACCCATTAGCGCAGCATCAATCTGGTACACAGACTGCTCGAAGACCGAAGAAGGAGTAGGAGCCAAAATATACAGGCGGAAACCAAGAGTAATGATCCCAATGGGCCTGTCAAAAGACACCACAGTATTTCAAGTGAAAGTAGGAGAAATAAACAAGCAAGAGAGGATCAGTCCTTCCGTTGTCATATTCCCCGCCAGTCAGGTAACACTTGAAGCATTGTATGCCACACAAGTTAACTCCAAACTCTTGTGGGAGACTATGCTTGTGCCCAGAACGAACTAGCAAACCAAAGATTATTGAGGTTAGACTGAGAATTAAAACCTTTTTTTTCATCTGAAGTGAAATAATGTTGCCCTTCAAATTATTTTTGAAGTTTTTCAGAATCCACTGTGAATAAGACTCGAGTAGAAGTCGATATTAATGCAAGGTGTTTGGAATCATACAATACGTTTGCACATGTTAGAATCATACTCTCAAAAAATGTAGGTTTCTACTTATTTATCTGCTACAAAAGATCATCAGAGGATCCTGCAAAGGAAAATTGTAGTACAGTAAAATTCACAGTATGACTGAGAACAAATATAATTTTATAAACATTAATAGCCCAAATAGTATAGTAGAATAAGTTAGACTAGAGATACCTTATTTGATTGCCAATAACCACTCATGTTTATCCAGCAGCAAAGTTGAGTCCAATAAGGCAATAATAGTTGTTTTAAGTAAGTAAGTAAGTAGTTGTTTTTCACCTGAGATCTACCATTTTCTGGTTAAATTTTATATTGAATCCTTTATGTGAAGAAAACCGTTTAATTCGATTTTTCTATTCATTCACTTCACATGGCACTTATCTTTCTCAATAAGAGAGTCGTTCATTTTCACCAAATATACTGAATGTACTGGATTATTTCTCTTATAAAGTTTGCATTTTGAGTTTTTTTTCTTCAGATATGCTGCTACAAAATAAAGCGAAGAAGGAACATATACGAAAAAAGACGATGATACCAGGAAAAAACCTATGACCCCTAATAATTCGAACAATGGTCAGATGATTCACTTGATGGCTTCAAAACAAATTTTGGAAGAACATGTGAGAACTCGGACAGGAAAAATACTATTTCAAGCAAAAAAAAACCAAAAGATTTGATTTCCACAAAATTTGGAAGGACATAAGAGAATTCATATAGGGGAGAAATCATTTCAATGCCAAGTTTGTACAAAATCATTTACTTCGAGAAAACATTTAGAAGAACACATGAAAATTCATACAGGGAAAAATGCATTTCAATGCAAATTTTGTTCAAAATCATTTACTTGGAAGTGGAACCTGATAGAACATGAGAGGATTCATACAGGTGAAAAACCATTTCAATGCAAAATTTGTTTAAAACTGTTCTCATGGAAGGGGAACTTGGTAGAACATGAGAGAATCATACAGGGAAAAACCATTTCAATGCGAAATTTGTTCAAAATCATTTCGCAAAAACAGGGATTGTTAAAACATGAGATAATGCATACAGGAAAAAATACATTTCAATGCAAAATTTGTTCAAAATGGTTGACTTCGAAATCACGTTTAGAAGCACATCTAAGAATTCATACAAGGGAAAAATCATTTCAATGTAACATTTGTTCAAAATCATTTACTTCAAAACAAGGTTTGGAAGGACATTGATGATTCATACAGGAGAAAAACCATTTCCATGCAAAATTTGCAAAAAATCATTACTTGGAAGTCAAATTTAAGAGCACACATGGGAATTCATTCAGGTGAAAAACCATTTCAATGCAAAATTTGTTCAAAATCATTTGGTAGGAAACAAGGATTGGTAAAACATGGTGAAAGAATTCATACAGGGAAAAATTAATTTCAATGCAAAATTTGTTCGAAATCACGTTTAGAAGCACATAAGAATTCATACAAAGGAAAAACCATTCCAATGTAACGTTTGCTTCAAAACACGGCTTGTAACGACATAGTAGCATACTCACAGCTGCAGGCATCATATATGATATGATGATAGATATGCATGCCGCCCTTCGCAGGGGATGCTAAGATGGCGGTCCCGATTTCATGAATGTTGAGCTCGTTGAAGAAACAACAGAGGATTCGGCAAAATTTCCGCTTGGGGGAAAGCGTTCTCACTCAGAGTTCACCTTCCACTACTGTATTCTGATGAAATCGATGATGACATTGGCTGATACCTTCTCCAGGTCTTTGGACTCCAGTTGTTCAGTCTACGGTGTCATATGAGTAGTCCTTTTATAACTCTCGGATTCTCCCTATTCTGTTGTAACAGGACTGCGGTTCTATTTTGCAAAAATTTTGATTAAATGCCCTGTATGGGCGTTTTTTTCGTCTTTCTGCTGAACATTATTCTTTGGCTGTGCTCGATATTCTGAAGAAGGGTTCTAGTCCTAGACCTTCTTTTGCCTGGATTGGCTTTCTCATTTCGTTCAAAGCCTTTGGGAATTATTCTGTCGTCCCTACCTACCCAAGTCCGCTGGTTTGACATACATTATAAAATTTTGCATGGGCTTTTCAATCTGTAGAATCCGTTATTGTGATAAAAAAGTTAATATGTAAAATTTTGCTAAATTGTGGAATGTAATTTTCTCTTTTTTTTTCTCAATAAAAACAATTCTAATAACTCCATAAAGTAATCAAGAGCGCCAAATTTTGATTGCAGATTCGTTTTCGGAGGGCAAGAAAACGTGAGACCCCAATCATTAAGATCAGAGGTGAAGCCCAGATACAGTAAATTCACCAGCATTTTGTGAATTCATGAGATCAAAAACTTCCAATCAACATATTTGCAAACCTTCCAGATTCAGCTCTTGATGTACTGGCTGCTCTCATCAATCATTCACTCGAACAGGGCATCTTTCCTCAATTCTTGAAAAACTCAATTATAATACCACTACATAAAGGAGGAGACCGATCAAATTATCGACCAATATCACTTATACCTACCTTGGCTAAAATAATTGAAAAATTAGTTCAGAAGAGAGTTATAGAATTTCTACTTAAAAATAATATCTTGAGCGAGAACCAGTTTGGTTTTCAAAAAGGTAAGAGCACCAATGATGCTATATTTTCCCTTAATCATGGAGAGCTGGCAGCTGCTGTGTGTTGTGACCTTTCCAAGGCGTTCGACTGTGTTAGTTACGGAATTCTGCTACGCAAACTAGAATACTATGGTTTTAGAGGAACTAGCCTGCAGTGGTTCAAATCGCACTCAAATGATAAAAACCAACCACCTCTCCCATGCCCAGACAATTCAATGTGGTGTGCCACAGGGTTCTGTACTTGGGCCAATATTGTTCCTACTTTATATAAACGATCTTACAAAAATTAATATATCCGGCAAGTATACATTATTTGCAGAAGACACCACGATATTTTGGCATGACAAAAACGAGAATACATTTCATCACAATATTCAAAAAGACATTGAACAAATTAAATCCTGGTGTGATGATAACTTGCTTGTCTTCAATGCCTCTAAAACGAATTTACTTACATTCCGCTGCGAGCTCTCTGCCCTCAACTTAGGAACCAACACCATTAAAAATGTTTCCTTCACCAAATTCCTCGGACATCACGTCGATAAAAAATTTAAATTTGACGAACATGTTACAAAATTGTGCAAGAACGGCATATTTTGCTCTTATTGAATCCCATCTGATATACGGTATGGCATTCTGGGGAGGGTGTAGCAATCAATTATTACAGATGGTGCAAGTTATTTAAAAAAAAAGAGCCATTAGGGCTCTCTGTAAAGTTAAACCGCGTGACTCTTGCAGGGAACTCTTCAAAATCCACAGAATGATTTTAAAATGTTTGCATCTTGAGAATGTACCCTCTTATTATTTTACATTTCTTAATTTTTTAAATTATACAAATTTTAATTAGTCTGTACCTGTACCAATTGTCGTTTTTATTATTATTGTTTAGTTTTTAATGTTTTACTTTTCTGTTTTGATATGTATTTCTTTAATGTCTTTGTCAATAAGACCAGTTTCTTCTGACAATAAAGCATTGATTTGATTTGATTACTGGAATTGTAGATTTGGATTCAATAAGTCCTGAAATATACATTAAATCAACATCTTGGCCACTGTGATTACATATTTAGGCATTATTTTTATTATTAAGACTTCTAAATTGTTTTGTACATTTTTTCAAACATAAGGCACTTTACCACTGCGAAAAATTCATATTCTCTGTACTCCACACATATTCGCACCGACAGCAATATGTGAGCTACAATGGTTTCAGGTCCGATGCATATTATGCTACATCAGCGGTTCCCCAAGGTTCAAACTTAAGACCACTGCTCTTCCTCTTATTTATCATGACTTGTGAGACTATTCAATGTAGGAAACTTTGCTTTGCTAGATTTGAGATATTTTCAACCATCGATGCTCAATGATTGTATAAGCTTCAGGAACAACTCTAGTTAGTTCAACCTGGTGTATTCATAATAAATTTCACCTGAATGCAAATAAATGTAATGTCGTAAGCTTCACTAGAAAAAAAAAACAGTTATCCACTTCCCATACATCATTGAGCAATCCAAGATTTAGGGGTTATCTTTGATTCGAAGGAACACATCTGTCTAAATACATCTGAAGCAATGAAAACCTATGGCTTTATCGTTAGAAAATGCAGAAATTTTACAAATATTCACGCACTGAAAACCTTATATTATTCATTTGTTCGTTCTAAATTAGAGTATGCATCTATAGTTTGTTCTCCATATTACAGTGTATTCATATTAACCTTGTTGAAAGAGTACAGCGCAAATTTCTCAAGTGGCTATCATTCAAAATTAATGGAGTTTATCCAGATAGAGAAATTGAATATAACTTGTTATGTGATGGGTTACAATTCTCCAGCCTTGAATCACGAAGAAAATGTACATCCATTATTTTTTGTACAAACTATTTCACACAAAACTTGAACAAATAAACCTCAATGTACCAACTTTTCATACTTTTAGGCTTTCGATAGCCAGAACCAATATATTGTTCAAAGCGCCAATTTATTCAATGTGTTGACATTTTAATAAAATATTAAACTATTGTGATATTCTTTTCTACTAATGCTGGAATGGTGAGATCAGCTAGAGTACACTTAGAATGATAAGATCATATATTTTTCTTATATATTTTTTGTATCTTATTAATTTTTGTTTGTTTTTTTAATTAAATTTAATTTTTTTTTATCTTTTTTTTTTTGTTTCTTTTTATGTTCTCAAACTTAGACTACTGATTTGTTTTATTTTCTATATATACTTAATTTGAACTTGTATTGTGTGTAGCTGTGTATATTTTAAAGTCAAATCTACATGTATATAGTCATAAGTGTGTATATATAAGGTGTATGTGCATAAAAATGATATAGGTATCTCTATGTGTGTATATGTATATCTTTGTATAGAGTATGTATAAGTTTGTGAACTTGTATGTTAATTCTTCATATTCTTAACGTACAGGCCCCACCTTTGTTAAATATGAATAAGCACCAATCTGAAAACTATCATACTACATTGAACATAAGCAACCCTCGAAAACTAGGTTCCTATTCACTTTATGTACCCCACGATGCCTTCCTACAAGTAATTACTTTTAGAAGGTTTATTCTACATTTATTTCCCATTATATCTATAATGTATTGATTGATTGACTTTTTTGGAAATAAATATTATTATTATATTATTATTGTCCTGTAAATGTGTTAAACTGTTGGGCAATAAAGCTATTATTATTATATTGTAAATTCCGAACATTTGACATCATGGTTTTGGGCAATGCGTCCATTTCATCACAAATTACATTTTCTGGAAAATGAATCTTTTTTTTTTTCATATGGTGTTTTTGAACCTTAAAAATTTTCCGAAGAATGTTCTTGTTTTCATTTATCGTGATAATCCCAATAAAATAACAGTTTATTGCCGAAAAAATAAATAGATAATAAAGAAACTATACAAATGTCATACTATTAGAAACAGTACACTTTTCAACTCAAAGAAAATTTGTTGCATATCTGTTCGAAAATTAAACGAATGGACCATATAGTTTTAAAACGGGGGCAGTTGAAAGACAACAAAATTTTCATATATCCATTTTCATACACATGTTGTATGATAGAGCTTTTTGAGCCCCACAACTTTCATTTGAAGAGTTTTTCTCTGGCATGTACACAAAAACAGAGTATCACGGTAAAATGTTTTTCAGTGAATTCGTAATTTTTTTTTATCCTGTATAGTCTTCTTATATGGTCTATTTTGGCAACAATTCATTGTTTCAAATACATAACTCAAACATAGAATATGATAAATGCAGCTAAGTTTGTGACAAACGAGCTTTGCCATATTTTTCGGATCGTCAGCAATAGTTTGAGAAATATACCTTTCACAAAACAGTGCGCAATAATGTTTTTCAAATGTTTCTCACAGTTTGTGAATGAGAATTAAGTATTTTTACACCAGAGTCAAGTATGGATTCTGCCCAAAGCTTGACTTAATTTGTAACCCTAACAACACAAGTACATCCCAGGGACGTGCTTCATTTGCTACTAGGATGTTCCTGGGATATCCTTTGTTGGGACATGGTACACATTAGGGACGTCCCAGGGACATCTAATTTCCACCAAAAAGGACACGCAAGGGATGTCCTTCTGGTACGTCCCAGGGATGTACCAAGTCCCGACAATGGACATCAAAGGGACACCCTAGGGATGTTCCATAATTAAAGTAGGAAATCCCAGGGACATCCCTGGGATATATGAGGTACATCTCCTGGACGTCCCCGAATGTAATTTTCCTTCATTCATTGAATTTGAAAAATTTCATGGCAAACGGAAAAAAATTAAATCCAAAGATTCTCAACACAAAACCAGTTTAATTCAGAAATTAATATGTTATATTCTAATATAAATTCATATGATGAATAAACAAAAAAAGACTAAGTGAATATTAGGGTGTTCCATTTGTTGCAGGCAATTCATTATATTTTTCTCTGTAGCTTCTTTTCTTAGTCCTCCTGAAAATTTCTGCAAAGCCTCCTCAATCTGTTTTTTATTGCCAATGGCTTCAGAAGATCCTGTAACAAAGATTATTGCAAATGGAATTGAATTGACAATTAGTAAGTAAAAATTTATTGATTTTCAAGGACCACAATAAAGTGATATAAAACACGTCATGGGTTACATATAGTTAGTTCACATTAAAATTGATAATTTAAAAAATAGTGTAAATTATGTAATAGAAAATATACATTATAGAATGAAAGTATCTATCTAGCTGGCATAAAGTTTTTCGGTACTATAAAACATTTTTGACAACAGAAAAGTTTTAAGATGTTTTCTGAATTTGAAATCAGTAACTTCCTTTTTAATTGTCTCCGGGAGCTTATTGTAAATCCTTACACCATTGGAGATGGGTCCCCTGAGAGTTACATTCAAATTATTTCGAGGTGTTTTTAGATGGTGGTTAAATCTCGTTGAATAACTGTGATCATTGCTATGAGTGCTAATGCTTTTTTTATTTTTAAATATGTAACTCGATAATTCTAGAATATACAGGCAAGAGAGAGGAAGTATTTTCAGTTTGTCAAATAATGGTCAACATGATTCTCTCTGACTTTTATTTAATAATGTTCTAAGGCATTTTTTCTGCAGTACAAATAATTTCTGAGCTGCTGATGCTGAACCCCATAATAAGATTCCATATGTGAGTCGCGACTGAATTTCAGCATAATAAAATATTTTCAGCACAGACAAGTTGAGTACACTTCATAGGCATTTCAGTTGGTATATTTTGCTGTTTAGTTTGGACATTGTTCCTCTGATATGGATTTCCCAATCTAATGTATCATTCATAAAGTTTATATTTTCGCGTTGTTTTAGATTCACTTCTCCCATTTTAATTTCTTAATTATTGCTGCATGTGTTATGTTGTGTTTCAAGGCCCATTCAGTTAACTTTGAATTTATGTTTACATCTTTTTCAATATTTTCATGGAAGTTCTCAACATGATAATTTTTATTAACTAGGTCTTCTCTTAATGAAGGGCAAATTCTCCAAGGAAGAACAATCAGACAAATTTTCATAATTTAATCACATTGATAACTTCAGGAATTTTATCTGAAGGTAATGTTATATGGTTATCATCATTTACTGCCATTAATCGACAAGATTCTTCATTATATCTTCCAAGTTTTCTTGCTTCATAATATTTACTCAGTATATTTTTTCTCTCGAACCTTGACGATACCTTCCTCATAGATCCATTATATTAATATGTACCCATAATAGATTAATTAATATACTATAAACATAATATTCAAATCGATTAACCATATTATTGGAACAATCAGTCTTTGATCCAAAAGATTACATTCAATTAATCAAAAATAGTTTGTGGCATATCGGACAAGAAAATGAAAAATAGAACTGAATAAAAAAATGTGGACCAACCAGGATTCGAACCTGGGACCTCTCGATTTCTAGTCGAACGCACTACCATCTGTGCTGTTGGTCCTTATTCAGAAACCGGCGATTCACATTTTAAATTCAGCTCTGTATTAGTATGCGAAGATGATGAGAGTTAATGTGACTATGAAAACATTCACGTATTGTCAATTTTACAACTATGATAAACACAACACTATAACTGATAAAATTCTTCAAATGCTCACAGAAATCGTCAAACACTATAAGGATTCCGCTAATCTTTTTACATCGAACAAAGAAAAGTTAGAAACTTGCACAATATGCAAAGTGACATTAACACTGTTGACAGATCACCAAAGAATTCAAACAATGTTGCCAAAGCCAAACGGGACAAAACCACAGAAACCGAAATGCAATTGTGTATAATTTGTATCATTCTTGAGAATTTAGATTAAGGGTATATTATGCATAAATAATTTTCTGGTTGCGAAATGGTCACTTCCCAGAAATTTCTGAGATATATTTCCATTTTCTTCATAATTGTTTTCCAGAAAAAAAACAATCATTTTCACAACAACAACGATTCTTATATATGATAATGGATATCAGAAATACCAGGGACATGAATGGAACAACTTATAGATATGCCAGTTGGGATGTCCTCTGGACAACCTCTGCGGGACATCCCCTGAATGTCCCAATCATGTCCTTGTACCGCGGTACAAAAAAAGGACATCCCTGTGTTGTTAGGGAAAGATCATTTTATGTACATGAATGTTATTTAACTTATGTAGAAATAAAATTAGAGAATTGTATATATGATTACGAACAAAATGAACGGAAACATATATTATGAATTCATATAAATGATATTGGTGAGTTTATTTGTTTTTTTTATATATTCTTTTATAACTTTTTTATTAGTTTATTATGAATTGTTTGTTCTTCTCCAAATAGGTACTACATTGTGAATTTGAGTAGATTGAACAAGATCTATACAACATATTCCACATAACATTGAAATCTTATTACTTTAAACGAGCAATTCTTGTATACAGTGCACTCGGCTAATTATGACATAGATTTCTTCGTTTTTCAATGAGTGTTCCTTATTTATTTCCTAATTAACGGAATTCTTACAATTTTTGTGTTTGCATATTATCTTACATATAATTAACATATACCGTGGAAATAGTTGTTTTCGCTTGTGGTCTACCACTTATTTCAATTTATATTGAATTTTTTGAAGAGACTCTCAAGTCAATTCTATTCTCTACATTTTGTTCAAGAAACCCAATTTAATATCATAAATCGAGGTCTTTTTTACATAATCAGATGTTGATTGAAATGTATATAAGTGGACTAAGGCATACATTGAATATCAAAAATAAAAGGAATTACAGCTCTTCTCTTTTATTTGACTACAATACCCAAGAAAAATTATAGAAATACTGAGAGTTTTTGTCCTCCTTTCCTCGGGTTTCGAGTTGCATAACGGCACACGTATAGGTATTAAATCTCCAGGATGGCCCAACAAATTATGTAAATAACATATATTCATCAGAAAAAAAAAAGATCATTTTACTAGGATTTTGATCACTCACGTACGTTAGCAAAGTACTAATAATAATATGTTCAATTTTCTATTTTGAAATATTGTTCTCTCCTACTTCGAAACAATACACAACATAGAATAATCCGAAAAAAAACTATGTTTGGAAATGCAGATGGCTCTCACAGACACCACACATCAGTTAGAAATTCAATAGGGCATAAAGCATGAATTGAAAATATAGCCAAAACTCAACCAATAAACAAAACTAACTCTCAGATCCGCCACGTCCAGAGAGAATGGTGGCCATGACATGCCTATATACGTCACAAATGACCTTTCATCTCTTTCTATTAGTGTCACCATTGCCTTATGGGGAATAGACTCTCCTACTCAGATAACGATAGGAGAGAAACTGTAATGAACGCTCTGCAAATAAATAATAGTTTAAAAAAACTAAAAAACACGCTTTTATAGAAAACAAAACTAAAAAAATTGAAAATAAGAAAAAAAAATATTTTATTTAAAAAAAAGCGTGGGGTGCATGGTATCAATTACCTGTGATCTGAGACATTTCTTACTTTACTGTCCTAGGTGTGTAATGTACTATATAATTATTGATACCATGCACCCCACGCTTTTTTTTAAATAAAATAATTTTTTTTATTTTCTATTTTTTTAGTTTGGTTTTCTATAAAAGCGTGTTTCTTAGTTTTTTTAAACTATTATTTATTTTTAACTTTTTAGTCCTTATTGCTATATAAGCGTGTTTTTCAGTTTGGTTTTCTATAAAAGCGTGTTTTTTAGTTTTTTAAACTATTATGTATTTTTAACTCTTTAGTCCTTATTGCTATATAAGCGTGTTTTTTTAGTTTTTTTAAACTATAATTTTATTTTTAACATTTTAGTTTATATTGCGTGTAACGTGTAGAAATCTTCGACCCCAAAAACACCCACATACTAATTTTGAATAGAATCGGACCATAATCACAAAACTCGTCCGCCATTTTAAAGCCGTCATCTTCAATTTTGACAAGAGAATCATAATCTCCGACCACAAAACCCTTGGATACCAATTTTGAAGCGAATCGGACCATAATCACAAAACTCGTCCGCCACTTTGGAGCCGCCGTCTTGAATTTTCTATTTTGACAAAAGAATTATAATCTCCGACCACGAAAACCCTCAGATACCAATTTTGAAGCAAATCGGACCATAATCACAAAACTCGTCCGCCATTTTCAATTTTGACGAAAGAATCATAATTTCCGACCACGAAAACCCTCAGATACCAATTTTGAAGCGAATCAGACCATAATCACAAAACTCGTACGCCATATTGGAGCCGCCATTTTGTTTTTTTTTCACACAAAAATTTCTTAATGATTTGTCACCGGAATTATGTACACCTGCCAAATTTCAAATCCCTCGGACGTCTGGAAGTGGGTCAAAATCGCGCCCAAAGGAGTCGGTTACAAACAAACAAGTGAAGCTAATATAAAGCGTGTAAAAAAGAGAGTAAACGTTATCTGAGTAGGAGAGTCTATTCCCCATAAGACAATGGTGACACTAATAGACAGAGATGAAAGATCATTTGTGAGTCATAGTGACGTATATGCACTTTGGTATATGAGAGGTACAGGCTCTTGATTTATATTGGACCACTCTGTATGTTACGTGGGCCACCTGTACTCATGTAAATGTACGTCACTATGACGGTTTAATGCTACAAGATTCTGATTGGCTAGAGCTTATTAGTGCCTCCTATTCAGATAACGTTTACTATCTTTGCTCTGGAAATGGGCTTTAGTTCACGGAACTGTTCATTGCGGCGTTGATGCACGGATTTAAACATACTATTGACAACAGATGGCAAACTTGATGTATTGTTTGTACAAAAAATGGTCGATTGACGTCTTTTGAGGCTTTATTGGTGACATCTTCTGACAACATCAGGTACTTAAAAGCGCAGCAATATTTGAAAAGTTGCAATTTCTATTCAATACAACAAGAATACATAAGGGCCAGAAAACAGCGGAAATACCGGCAGAAAATCTTCTATTTAGTATTTATCGAAAAAATGTCCAAATTAGATCTAGAAAAAGAAATTCTCATTAAAAATAATTTTTCAATCATTATGCAAATGATAGAAAAATAAGGCAGGCTTGGTGAGTATTCGCTGTGTGCAAGACTGGTAATGTCCTCTAGTGACTCAATAGCTGAAGTATTCCTGTTTTATTTCCAATACTCACTATGTAACAATTTCTAATTAATCTACCACGATGTAACAATTTTGTGCTCACTGCTAGTTCCAGATGAATCGAAGTTTTTTCTGTCAAAGAAAAAAGTAAGTTAATGATAAAAAATATGTGTATGAATACGCATTTGGAGGTTATCCATGTAAAGTTATGATATTTTGAATATCATAAAGGAATGCTACTTCTGTGTACTTTTAGGTACGGCAAGTGATGTGCTTGCTCGTTGTTAGTTTATTGAGGTCGCAGGTTCATAAGCTCTTGAAAACATAAAGAAGTGAGGGAACCAAGTAGTTTAACAAATTAAAAAAGTACCCATATAACTCTGGCTAGCTTTAAACTGACGAGAAACCACTGAATAACATCAGATTCAACGCAAAACTATTTAATGAAATTCTCAAATAATATAATAATCAGAGAAGGAATGAGGTTCACAATTGTACCTGAATATGGGATCCCACTTTTACCCTTGCAAGGATGTAAGAACGTTGAATGGTCCCTAAATAATACAAACACGTTCAACACTCTCTAACACGTATAATTGTCCACAAAATATTGGGTATTGCTTATACAGTACAAGTAAACGATGTTTACTCTTTGTACTTGAACTTCATTACATTTAACATTAGTTCAGATTTAAGGCCAATTGCTTTTGTAACCGAAACCAGTTCGTGAAAATTAAAACACAAATCAATAATCCTCTGCGAGGTACTTTGTCCTGATAGAATGCCGTGTTTGGTAGACAACTTGGAAAGACATCAAAAGTATCTCTGTCCTCTGGTTATAAGGCTGATTGATCAGTTTCCAACACCGTCCAGGCGTTCCCGAACTCACAGTTTAAGTCGCTATTTGCTTTCCATCACCGGCTAACACCGTCCCACGGAACTTGGTTAATACTTTCACTATCCACTTCTAGACGATCAAATAGAAAACGGAAAACATCTCAAATATTTATCGAATGAAAACCTCACGTCCCGGAATTAGAGATTGAAATATCGTGGAATAACAGAACACTTATCTCTTTGCTGCAGTTTTTGTGATGCAGTTGGAAATGTATAAAATTTACAGTACTATTTTTGCAATCGACTACACAGCAATAGCGAGGGCTCATTGTTATTATATGTATGATTGTTGTTATAGAGCTCGTCCAGTATTGAAACAACCAATTCCTCTCGAAGATGCCCGAACTATGGCTAGTAATAGAAATTCTATAGGCGTACCAAATTATTTGGTATAGGCGATACAAGAGAAGTAGAGAACTAACACTCCTATAACTTCTGAACGAAAAAAATATTTTTCGACAAATCTGCCAGAGGGATATAGATATATTTGTATAAGAAAATTTGAAACAAACCTAACCTTTCAAACGCTGCATGCCAAGACACTGGTGAAGATTCGCCGTAGCACTGCAAATCGTGTCCAATCGTGTTTTCCCCCTCTCTACCTACCAAACGGTCGTTTCAATACTGGACGAGCTCTACTATCCGACCGTGACCGTTGCCACTACGATAATAATAATGTTTATTCATCTGAATTATGGTATAATATTTTTAAAACCCTTATTACACTATGCCTTTTTCGTGCCTATTTGTCTGCCTGACTGCCCGTGGCTGAAATTTTAAACAAATACGCATGCGCGCGTGGCTATTTTGTTGATTGTTTCAGGCGTGAAAATTAATAGGACTGGTTCTATTTTTTCCGCCTGAATTGAGGGGATTTCAAGGACGTTTGTGGAAATGTCAGGTTTGCCGAAACAGGACTTGACATAACCAACAAATAGATTAAATTAATCACATAGTTTTCGTTTTGTTCAGTGTGACAGAAAAGAAAAAAAAATCGTGTGCCAGGTAAAGCAAAAGTTGAAACAAATAGTCCAGGTATACTAAATTACTTAATCATTTAAGGTAAATGTCAATTTTCCTTAGGTTTGCAGCTCTGAAATTAGCGCCTGAAACAATCATCAAAAAGGCACGGTGTAATAGTGCCAGTTATTTGGGGAAATTCAGCCAACAAATAGCCATGAAAATAAGCACAAAAATAGGCACGAAAAAGGCATAGTGTAATAAGGGTTTAAGGGATTTGTGAATAAACAGGCAGACCTCAGAAACTGAAAGTTTACAGCTTGTGCTTAGTGATTACCAGGATCATTACCTACTTCTGCCACCATGGGCGTTGTCATAGTTTCATCTATCCCCTCCAGCCTAATGCACACAGCGAATAGTGTATAGCCAATAATAAACAAAGTAGATATATACCTTTTTAATTCCATGGACAAAAGCACAAGAACAGAGGCAGGAGATTGGTATAATGAGACGGCGATATAAAATAAAAACATGTCATTGACAAAAAATCAGACCACAAAAGTAACATTTGGGAAAAGAATATAGTTTTGTGGATTGTTAAAATGAGAACTACCATTAGGATTAATATAATTTGGCATAGGGATTAAATTAGTTCAAATTACTCTTACATAAAAAATGTGACACATTTTTAAAAACATACTGGAAAGCAGGGTTATTATATATATAATACTGACAGGGTTACGGCGAAACCTCCATTTTGATGACGTCTGATGTGTGCCAGAATCGCCAACTTTATAGAACTTATTTTCAAATTTCGAAGAGTAACAAGGATGAACATTCAAGATGAACAAGGATGAATACAATAAAAACCTAAATAATTAGTATATGTTGGCAGCAGTGGCACACTTTCCTCACCTTACGTCTGGTCACCCGAACTCTCCTAAAGCTGTTTTATGCCGTAACCCTGTCAGTATATATATATATATAGGGTAGTCTCGTGACTGGACTAGTTGAAAATAACTATGAATTTGAAATAAACTTTGTAGAAAGGATATTCCTTGAGGTTGCAGTCAAATTTAATGGCCAATGAGAAAAGAAAAACTCTTTCTTATTTAGTCAAGCTTTCGAAAATGTTTATTTTCATTATCAAGACAGTAAGGTGAGGTTAAGTGAAGACAGCGATCTAATCACCATTTTGTGATTAAGGTAGTTTTCAAAAACATATCACTATGAAACACTACTAGTAATATATATAAAAATTAAACAATTGCAAACGCACATATTGTTTAAGAAACTTAATTTAAACAATTTAAAATTTGACAAGTACAAAAATTACCACATGGTTAAAGCATCCATATATATATATATATATATATATATATATATATATATATATATATATATATATATATATATATATATATATATATATATATATATATATATATATATATATATATATATATATAGTAACCCTGCTGGAAAGTATGTTCTTTTTCATTTTTTGTGGTTTATCTGTGTGATCACGACATGGAACTCATGGAACCATTTTGACGCGTGCGCATTCGACGCAATATCACAGAACCCATAGTTGAGTTCTGTGGTTCTAAAGTTCTAACCTTTAATTATATATTATTATTATATTATATTGATTGTATCCATCTTGGTTTCAATTTATATGATTGATCGACTTTACTCTAGTATTCTCCTCAGGAAAATATCGCTATGGCTTCCAAATACGATTGTGAAACACGACATTCAATAACGGATTTTGAAGAAAATGAAAAAGAGCAAATCGTGTGTGAGAATCACTTGGATATTTTGAAGAGGGAAATAGTGAAAGAAGAGCCTAAGGATACTGAACCAATCAGTAAATATGGAAAAGAACAAGGTTGTTATTTTGATGTTCATATTTCGAATAGAGAAATAGTAAAGGAAGAACGTACTGAAATCAAATCATTTAATGAATGTGTGTATATAAAAAGCTGCTTGGAGCAGGGTGAGGAGCAACCTGATGCCAGCAAATTGGAGTTTATACTAAGAGACAACAAGGAAGACCCTAATAAATCGAACTTATCTCCAACTAGTGGGTTTTCTTTAACAGGTAATAGGTTTAAAGTAGTTTAACATGCCTCATATGAATCTGAAGTAAACTTTTTGCTTGGAAGAGATCTCGCAAAAAATTTAGGTTAGGAAGAATCCACAGATTTGTAAAATATTTTTTTTTGTAAATAAACAAGTCTCTCTAACCCCATTATATCCGGCAGTCAGTCATACAAAAAAAACATTTTCACGATGGTAAATATCCAGTAATTAGACACGATTTGGAACATGCCGTTTGGTGGAACTATTGAATTTTCGCACACATCCGAAGTCTAAACATAGCATTCTCAAATACTTTCCGAAATACGAACTTCTAGAAGTACAAAAGGCCTTATTTTTCTGCGCTATTTTCGACAACTGAAAACACTCCACCGTTCGTCCTTCTTTTGACAAAAACACCCCACACACACACACACACACACCCTTATTCACGTGTTTTTATTTTAATTCTTTTTCTTACGAAAAACTGATATTTTCCAAAATTTTCCAATTTTCTTCAAAATGTAAATATAAACAAGATTCTTATTTTACCCACCAGAAGCAATACCTAGCTGAATTTTGTTGACTCCCAATTTCTAGTACCCAAGCTTGTATGTTTTTGAAGACAGGATGGAGGCACGGCTTCAACGTGCACAAAAACGAACCTGGTCAATATCTTACGTTAAAGAAGGAAACACAACCTAACCTTACTTGGCTAACCTTGCTATCGAAGTTGAATGCCAGCCAACCACCATACGAAGTAATGCTTTGCTCCACTCGCGGTCACCTCGTTAGCGGTGACTTTTCTTGTTTTTTCCGAATTATTCTTGAGGCACAATAGTAACAATCAGTGGGTAGATGCAAGTACTCGCTACATCACAGATGTCTACCAATAGAAAACTCATACGCCAACTAATTGAAACCTCATGATTGGCTGTTTCTTCTTCCACATACATTCAATCAAAAGAGGACATTTTAAAATTGGATAGTTTCTTCAAAATACGTGACAGCCAAGTTTTTATTTTATTTTCTAGCTTTTAGAGAAATTAACTATCACATAAACCAAAAATTTTGGTGATACCTAAATTCTTAACAGTAGTATAACTTGAATTTCAGATGCCTGTAAACATATTAATGTTTTGGGGAATGGTCTTGTCAATGAACAGGAAAATCTTGAAGAAACCCAGTTTAATAAGGAGTTAAAAATAAAGAATGAAAATGATGATCACTCCAAATGTTCTGGTGATTTTTTGACAAATAATGCTGGATTCAAAATGAATACATTAAAAACTGAGGATGACATTGATATAATTTATGAAGATGTCAAACCAGAAATATATGGGGGAAAAAGTGAAATAGAGTCTGATTTGAACTCCACTGGTGATATATTAATGGAAACAACAAAAATTGGACTAAGCTTCCTTCATGAACTTTCAATGGGTAAGGTGGTGTTCACTCGTTAAACACTGATTATAATGTTACCAATATGATTTGAAATCAAAGTCATCAATAGCTTTACTACTTCTTTGTGAATTGAGATTTAAGTTTACAGTCTGACCATAAATATATATCTCCCTAAAAGAAGCTGTCCCACTGAAAATACCACTGAATCTTTTTTATAGAGCATAAAATTTCCTATCCAAATGATCTGATTCAGTAAACACTTGATTTAGCTGTAATAGGCATAATATTGATTTCCCAGAAGGACATGTTTTTTTTTTCGTTCAGGTATAAAAAATAATAATGACTTATGTAAGTTTAATAAAAGCACACATTTTTTTCTTTTCAAGAATCAATATATTTGTTGCAGATCGATAGCTCGATTACTTGTAGAGAAAAATAGGACTGTTGATATCTCATTGCAGTAATAAATTAAAGCAAAAAGAAAATAGCACTATAGCTTACGTGAAGGTTCCTTGGGTCTGGGATTACGAAAGAGCTCTTTCCGGGAACATCGTGGACACCATGGACATCCTCGGGAAAACAGCAACCTGACGACTAATTAGTAAAATTGCGGAGTTTATAACGATTTATAGCGGTATAACTTTTTGCGGATTGACAAGCGGATTTTTTGTTGTTAATCAATATTAATTGTTTTTTTTTGTTTCAACATTCGAACATGAACTGGCCACGTGATGAGCTATAGTGTTGAATTTTTCACATGAAAATAAAACTAACAAAATTACTTTTGTTCAGCAACAGTATTTATGTGTAAAATTAATTTAAAAACTATAAATTCTATAATTAACATTGTTTTCTCCCAGGCCTTATTCATTCAAAAGTGTAACATTTATATTGTGATTGTAAACACTATCTGTGCGAAGAATCCCGATCACGAGTTTCTAAATTACCCGTTAGCGGTTGAGATAATTCTGTCCCCAAAATTCAATACATTGCTGGTCCTTTCGACTGGTAAATATTCTCCAACTTCAGCCAAACTTGACGAGAAGTTGTGCATCCTTTGATTTGTTTCAATTCTGATGGACTGATTGACAGAATTATATCGGATTTTGCTTCGTTATCATTCTTTATCCAATTTTGTACACTGCTCAAAGAAGCTGCGTCCCCTTCAATCGAAAATGGTTTCGATAATTCACCATTTACGTATACCCATGCATCATTCTTGATCAGTAAGGCCTCCATTTGCATTTTCCAGGTATCATAATTATCTTTGTTCAGGGTTTCAAATCTGGATATATTCGCCGAATTCATATTCACAGAATCACTTATATTTTACACTATGAGAGTCTTTCAATACGTTTTCACTGGACAGGAACACTTCTTGGTTAACTTCAGTTGGTACACGAATTCTATGCTTTCAGATTTCAGATCCTGGGCCCATAACCTGTTGAGCAGAGCGTCGGGCAGAACTTTGTTGGGCAAACAACTTGTACCAATGAATGTAATTTAACGTGAATTCCAAACGTATTTATTAGTGAAAATATAAAATGAATATTAACAGTTGAAAATGTTTGACAAAACTGTGACATATATAAACATATCCATGAAAACGGTATGACTCGCATTTATCTTGAATCCATTTCAACAGTTTAGTCTTCCGTTGAAATATATACATACTCTGTATTTTTATTATATTTTTGTAAATTGTATAATTTGCTTGTCCGTTGATAAATAAATAAATATTTCAGAATAGGCCTTTGCTACCCAGAAATGATCTTGGGGACGAGCGAACTTGACATAAAGTTCATATATCTTTCAGTACGTGTAGGAAGATATACCCAGTTTCTGTTCCTATTTCGAGACTAAATTGAGGCGATGCCAAACCAGTCAACTCAATTTAGAAAAAATGTTGATACTCTGAAGAATCCCTCTTGGACAGCGAACTAGCGCAGAAAGATCAGTTTTTATCACATCTCGACGGACAGTATTTATTTCTTGCCTATGCGATTGAAATTTTATTATTTCTCGGTTGGCTCTAATCACTTCATGATCTAGAGTACAACCCAGTATGTTGTTTTCACCAGATGGTGTACTTGACCACCTGTTCCGACGAACTAATCCTCCTA
Organism: Gonioctena quinquepunctata; assembly: GCA_018342105.1. Taxonomy (NCBI): domain Eukaryota; kingdom Metazoa; phylum Arthropoda; class Insecta; order Coleoptera; family Chrysomelidae; genus Gonioctena; species Gonioctena quinquepunctata. The sequence continues at coordinate 48,423 of JAFIRS010003899.1, read as the reverse complement.
AATTGCTAAAGAAACCCATAGCCCTAGATGTACTGCAAAATCTACTCATAATAAGTACGAAATTGGCTTTCCAATTCAAACATCCGACGCGAAGAGAAGTATACTTTGACATTACTTTAAAGTGGTTCGGGATAAAACTACGGAGTGACCTACAGACAAACGTCCATCTAACGAAACTTAATGTCACTCACAAATATTTCATATCGGGATTGCCGAAATATACAGAGTGGGAGTGACAAAAGATAGTTTATTGATGTTCCAAAAATAAATTTTTACATACGTCAGTAAATAGTAAAAACAAGTGTATTTTTTATCCTAAAATACTTGGATCTATCACAGTTTAAAAACATTGTCTTATTCAAGTTCAAGTTTACGCCATTAAAATTCAAGATTCAGATTTTAAAACCTAAAATGCTACTGTTGTTATAGAATTCAAATGAAAAGTATTAAATTCTAAAATATTTGACAAACTATCACATATTTATTTATTTATTTATTCACGGGCAAGCCCAATTCAGATAAAAATATTACAGTGCTATATAGTAGTCAATACAATGTGGTTGATTGAAGTAAATTATATGCATAATACAGTTATAAAGTGGTAAGATTACATATAGATCAAATAAGAAAAATTCACAAGTTATAACAATATGAACTAGTCTAGTTATTGCAGGCATAATAACGCTAAAAACAATACAAAAGCTCGAGCTGGAAGTTTAAATAGCTAGGACAAGAACATGGTTTTTGAAGCGGGAAACTGATATTTAAAAAATTTGAAGGTTATGCAATGAGTTAGCTAAACGAAGAGTTCTAGGAATAAAGCTGTTGTATGAGTAATTGAATCTATGGAAGGAAATGTAAAAGGTTTGCACCTGTCTGGTTGAACGACTATTAAAAACACTAAAGACATTTTAAAATTTACATTTTGGATAAAAAAAATTTGGCATTGCTTTTTTTTTAATTTGTAATTGGTAGTCCTCTAACGTTACATGGCAATTTGTTAAAGTAATGCACTTCTATAAAATTAAATCTGGCTTGATTTTTCTTTAGTCGACAGAAGGCTGCTTTTAGGTCATTACCATGTCACGTTGGATAGTTATGGATGTCGCGGTGTGTGATAAAGTTTCCCTCATGTTCTTTGACGTAGACAACGCACGCATAAATATAAGTTGCAGGAAAGGTCATAATATTCAGGTCTCTGAAGGCTATGATGCCATAGGTCATAGTTGAATGAAAAAGTGCATGGTAAGCATTCCTGAGGTTGTCTAGGTAGACAGATCCAACTAGATTTCTCAGTAAGAAGATTGTGCTGCTTAATTTTTTGCATATCTTTTTAGGATGAATATCCAACTTCAATTTTGGATCAAAGTGAATGCCCAAAAATTTGACAGATTCTTCTTGGCTCTTAGAATCAGAAATTTCTCTAAGAGCAAATACAATTTTTTGTGTTTTGTCCGAGTTAAGCAACAATTTGTTTGTATCGAACCAAGCTTTCGCCCTCATCTGCGCCTCCAATGCCTTTTTGTGGTTGTATCGTCAGCTTGCTGAGTATATTCTGATTCGGGCTCACACAGGGGAAGGTCATTGTTATATATCAGAAACAGGATAGGCCAAGAACCGACCCCTGAGGAACTACTAGTCTCGTCATTCTCTCCACTGTCGTGGTGTCGCCAACTTTGACATGCTGTGGTCGTTTTTCAAGATAGGATTTAATTAGATAGAAGTGTTCAATTACAAGAATTTTGTCAATAATTACGCATTAGGAACTAATACCAAATTTTAAACGTATCAAAGTTTGAATTAAATTTTTTTTTTCTTCAGATACGCTTCTACAAAATAACGCAGAAGTTGGAACATATACGAAAAAGGACAATGATACCAGGAAAAAACCTACGATCACTGATAGTTTGGAAGGACATACGAAAATGCATATGGGAGAAAAAAAAAATCAATGCAAAACTTGTTCAAAATCGTTTACTTTGAAAACAAATTTAGAAGTACACATGAGAATCCATACAGGGGAAAACCATTTCAATGCAAGATTTGTTCTAAACCATATATTTCGAAATCAAATTTGAAAGTACACATGAGAATTCATACAGGGGAAAAACCATTTCAATGCAAAATTTGTTCAAAATCATTTACTTCTAAATCATATTTAGAAGCACACATGAGAACCCATACAGGGGAAAAAACATTTCAATGCAAAATGTGTTTAAAATCATTTTCTTTGAAGTGGAACTTGGTAAAACATGAGAGAATTCATACAGGGGAAAACCCGTTTCAATGCAAAATTTGTTCAAAAGCATTTACTTGGGAATCATATTTAGAAGCGCACATGAAAATTCATCCAGGGGAAAAGCATTTCAATGCAAAATGTGTTTAAAATCATTTTCTTTGAAGTGGAACTTGGTAAAACATGAGAGAATTCATACAGGGGAAGAAAACCCGTTTCAATGCAAAATTTGTTTAAAATCCTTCACTTTTAAATCGCGTTTAGAAGCACACACGAGGATTCATACAGGAGAAAAATTTCAATGTACAATTTGTTCGAAATCATATACTTCAAAACATAACTTGGTAAGTCATATGATGATTCATACAAAGGAAAGAGCATTTCAATGCAAGACTTGTTCAAAATCGTTTATTTCTAAATCAAATTTAGAAGCACACGAGAATTCATACAGGGGAAAAACCATTTCAATGCAAAATTTGTTCAAAATTGTTTGCTCGGAAGAGCCAGTTTACATCACATGAGAGGCTTCATACAGATGAAAAACCATTTCAATGCAAAATTCCATCAAAATCAAAGTAAAATATTAAGTCAAGTGGAAAGTCAGAGTATTCAATCCTTATATTTTTCCAATTTCTGTACATCTTTCACTCTTAGAGTTTTCCAATGTTGTACCAAGAGAATTGGCAAACTGGGAGACAGTGGAAATCAGCCACTCACTCCATTCGTCAATAGACAAAAATACTACCAGGAAACCGACTGTGCCATCATACGAAAGACGGTCCGTAGTTATATCCCGTTATGTTTCCTACTCCCAACTGTCATTGATAAATTTGTTATAAACATTTAAAAGCATTTATTTTTTTTATCTTTTTTGACTTGTACTTGAAAACTGGATCGGATTATTTGTAACGGACAAAAACTGGAAATACCGGAAAAAATCAGCTTTTTTTTTTTAATTAATACTCCGCCACTTTTTAAGTTGTAGTGCAAACTTTCCACGACATGGTAGTGATCAATATGTACTTTATGTGTGAAAAACAGAAAAAAACTATTTTTTTTTTAATAATTATAACAAATTTAGCCATGACAGTTGGGAGTAGGAAACATAGCAGGCTATAACTACATACCGTCTTTCGTATGATGGACAGTCGGTTTCCTGGTAGTATGTTTGTCACGAAAATATCTCTAATGATTGGTCTATAAGCCATACAACAAAAAAGATTCAATGGATGTTTCTTTGTATGCTGTGTCAATATCCAAATGTTCCCATTTTTCCAAATCATTATATGATATTTGATACTTCTTTATTCATAAATTTGTTCAATTATTTGAAAATATAAATGCTTTCAATGATACAATTCGTTTTCAGTCATATGAAGAACTTTGAATTAAGATTAGAGTTCACCTTTCACTCCTGCACTTCTGATGATATTGGCTGATACTTTGAGCTCTAATTGTTGGCAGTCTACAGTGTCTTATCAGTAGACCTTTTATAACTCTCAGGTTCTCCCTATTCTGTTGTAATAGGGCTGCGGTTCTATTTTGCGAAGAATTTGGGATAAATGCCCTGTACTGGTGGTTTTTTTTTTTCGTCTTTCTGCATTCTTATTTGGCTATGCTCAGTATTCTGAAGAAGGGTTCTAGTCCTAGTAATAGCTTCTTTTGTCTGTAGTTGGCTTTCTCATTTCATTCAAAGTCTTTGAGAAGTATTCTGTCGTCCCTGCCGAACCAAGTCCACTGGTTTGACGCAAAATTGTGGAATTAACATTTTCTTCCTGAATACGAATCTGTAAACAAAACTTGGTGCTCTCATCTCATTTTTGTTCCTTCTTTTTTCTCAATGAAAACCTTTTCTAATTGAATTTTATTATCATTTATACCATTTTCACATTTTAATGTAGTCTTCTGATAAACTGTCGAACAATGTTATTGCAAAAATCTTCTTTCATTGATTTTAAATTAACTAATTTGCAAACGCTCAGTTTTTGCATAAATAATATTTTTGGTGGTTGAAAATATATCAGAAGAGTACGTTAGAAGGTAAACATTCTGTAAATGATGACAAAATTTAACTGAAATTGCTTTTATTGCGAAAGAAGTATAAAAAATTACGCTAGTTTACCTTTGAGTAGCTATAACTCTAAAAAGTAATCGAGAGCGCCAAGTTTCGATTGCAGATTCGTTTTCGGTGGGCAAAAATGCGTGAGTACCCAGATTTATTTACCAACATTTTGTGAATTCCTGATATCCAATTACAAGAATTGTAGATTTGGATTCAGTATGTTCTGAAATAAAAATTAAATCAAAAAATTGCCACTGTTATTACAAATGTAGGCATTATTTTTAAAGACTCTTCTAAATTGTTTTTTCCATGTTTTTAAACATGAAGGCGCTTTACCACTGGGGGAAATTTATATTATCTGTACTCTACACATATTGTTGTAAATTCCGAAAATTTTACATTTTGGGTTTGGGCAATGCATCCATTTCATCACAAATTACATTTTCCAAATAAATAATAAAGAAACTAATTATACAAATATTTATAATATTACAAAAGTCACATTTTTCAACTATGATTATGTTCATAGATGAACCGAATGGACCATATAGTTTTGAAATGGGGCCAGTTGAAAGATTGAACAAAATTCTCATATATCTATTTTCATACACATGTGGTATGATAGCTCTTTGAGCCCCACGACTTTAATTTGAAGAGTTTTTCTCTGGCATGTATACTAAAACAGAATATCACCGTAAAATGTTTTTCCATGAATTCTTAACTTTTGTTTATCCTGTATGCTTTTATATTTTGGCAACAATTTATTCTTTTAAATACATAACTCAAACATAGAATATGATAAATGCAGTTCACATGTGACAAACAAGCAAGCCAAATTTGTCGGAATGTTTGTTAGCAATAGCTTGTAAAATATACATTTCACGAAACGAAGGTAAGGTTTTTTTAAATGTTTCTTACAGTTTGTAAGTGAGAATTAGGTGTTGTCACACCAGAGTCAAGAATTGGTTCTGTCCAAAGCTTGACTTTATTTGCAAAGATCGTTTTATGTACACGTGAATGTTATCAACTAATATAGAAATTAAATTAGAGAATTGTATATATGGTTACAAACAAAATTAATGAAAATATAAATTTTTAATTCATATAAATAATATTGTTGAGTTTATTTGTAACATTTTTTTAATACTGTTTTATAACTTTTTTATTAGTTGTATTACTGACTTGTTTGCTCTTTCTCAAGTAGATACTAAATACTGTGGATATATACAGAGTGTCCCACAAGGCAAATAGTTTTATGACAAACGTAATTTTTTCATGCATTTTCTCAATTTGGATGGTAAATTTATTCTATGACCCCTAAAACGAAATCAATTTGTGTCTTTCGTAAAGAATATCGAACGTTGGCACCAGTGTAATCACGGCATATGTCAACGGTTGTGTCACTATCCTTCTTTAATGAGTTCTGTGGCCATGTCCAAGTAATAATGCAACGCGCATGCGCCATTAGGTGTGGTACAAAGTCACAGAGAGTTACAAAGAGGAAAAGGCTAGACAAGATACACGAAGTTAGAGAGAGATGGAGTTCTCTCTCAAGTTAAATGCCTGGAAGAACTGTCAGAAAAATGATATGTTTCATGACCTTCATGAAGGTTATTTTAAATATACAACTGAAGGATTTACGGCAAGACCTCCATTTTGAATGATGTCGTGTTTATGTCCCAAAATTGCCAAATTAACAAAATCTGAAAATTAAATAAGAAATTCAAAGACAAACTAAATATTCTACATAACACAACTCAAGCATTCAACATTTTTTACGGTTCATTTAATAACACCTATTCACCGTATTGAACTTTCTTATTTATTCTCATAATCTTAGTATAACCTACAAACATTTATTTGCAAGTTCATTGATTGCGCATGAGCAACTTATTTGACATTTTCAATATCATTGGCTGAATATTATATATAAATAAAGTAGATATCGCAGGAAAAGGTAATTTAAGGGTTGCAACTTGAAAAATACCGCATGCTGTGTGTTAATTCTTGTGCTAAATATAACTTCTATGGTCGTAACGTTTGTTCCGAATGTACAGGTAATGCCACATTACCATCATGACTCAATAACGCACTGTCATTGATTCATTAATTGATGGTAACAGATATATGAGGGGAACAGTGTCAGAAGAAGCATCAAATGGTCTTTCAGTGGTTCATATAATAAATTCCTTTTTTGTAACAGACCGAATGCTCTATACTATGTTCCACTTTTGTTGATTTTGACAGTAAGCACAAATCATCGTCCGAATTAAATCGCAACATTTTAGAGTGGCTCATAGTTAAAAAATCTAGAACTTTACCATACATATCCTCGAACCCTATGATGATTTAACCAGCAACAAGTGCAACAACACAGTGCCATGGCTGATTGGATTCCGAATCCTTCCGATATAGGATAGCGCAACGGTTAACGTACGGTGTAATATCCCGTAAATTACGTCGTGCGCTAACGGTATTACCACGGCGTCTGACTTGACATGCGCCCATGTCAATATAACGTTTGCTGTAATAGCGCGACACAAAATTTGACACACCAATAGTGAGATTTTTAAGCCACAACTTGAGCATCATATGTTATATCCCTTTATCCGCTAGTGAGTACATACAGTACGTTAATAACGTATTTCAAAAATGAGTTTTTTAGCCAACCCATTCTTCCGTTATTTACGTGACAGATGTCAGTAACATCTATAAACTTATAAATGATAACCCTCACTGTGAGAGTGTAAATAATCATTTACTTTTTTTTGTTGTAACTGCCTTATTCGTCTTGAAAATTCAATATGGAACAAATGATTAACAACATCATTAGAAGAAGAGATCCTGGAGGTGTAAATCACAATATAATAAGAGGGATAATTCTTCATAACATATTTCCCATCGATCTTTAACCAAACGAACGCACAGCCAAAAACCAGGATGAAATAAATACTACAAAAGATTTAGGTACAAAACTTGCTGTGACGGTTGCGACTTCTCTTCAATTTCCATATCCGATGTTGCCATAACATTTAATTTTATGAAATGTTTTCATTTCATATTTAAAACAAAAGTGGTAAACATGGTGAAAACTGTAGACTTACTCAAATCTTCTAAATTTCACATGTATTTATCATATACTTTGGAGTTTGCGATAAAAAAGTACATATAAATGTTCTACAGGCGGCACCGGCACCATGGCTAAATCACTATCCTTTATTAAGAGAACGTTATTTCAACTCTAATAGAGAGTTATTGCAACGTACAAATAAGCGCTGACTTTATTAAAAGATCCGCTACTAAAGTATCCTCTAACGCGATTTCGAAAGGGTGTTATTGCAACAAACTTCTTTCATGATGCTTATGTTCAAGCTTTGTTTTGAGAAGTACGTCAAATTATGTGAAACAACTTCACCTAATAAAATTATATCGTCTTCAAATGTGAATCTCAATCTTTTTTCACTTTTTCTTCAGTCATTGTTTCACCAGAAAAATAAACTTATGAAAAGAATCACACTATTGTTCGTTAGTTTGACACATAAGTGACACTTGGACGAATTGATTCTTCACAATATTTTTGGGGTAGAAAATTTACCACTACCAAATGAACCTGCTTTATTTGATTTTGAAAACATATATGAGAGCAGTGCTTAACCAAAGAGAGTAAATATATCTGATTAGGAGGTACTAATAAGCTCTAGCCAATCAGAATCTTGTAGCATTAACGGGTCATAGTGACGTACATGGACATGAGTACAGATGGTCCACGTAACATACAGAGTGGACTAATATAGATTCAAGAGCCTGTAACTCTCAGATACAAGAGTGCGCTAGTCCGCCACTGTACAGGGAGAATGGTGGCCATGACATGTCCATATGACTCACAAATTATCTTTCATCTCTTTCTATTAGTGTCACCATTGTCTTATGGGGAATAGACACTCCTACTCAGATAACGTTTACTCTCTTTGGTGCTCAACAACATCACTTTGACGAGTTCCAGATCCTGTTACCTCACCTTTGAAAACTCTTTGCTGACTAGTTAGGTAGAAAACTAGGGATATTGGGGTAAGCAGCAATGAAAAAGTTAACTCTTTAAGGTTTATCCAAGCGTTCGGAAATGTTTATTTCCATAATCAGGAAAACTACAGTAGATGAAAACCCAATAGTAATACATAATCAAGTACGAAACATTACGCTACTTACAACTTTGTTGAGGTTGGTTTCAATGATGTTAAACATATTCATCTAACATAGTAATACCATTGTTAAAAGAAAAATTCTCTTTAAACAATGGTAATTTAAAAAATATTGAAAATCAAAGAATAAAAGTTCAAAGTCAATGAAAAACGCATTAAAATTACTGTCTACTACATGTGGTGTGTATAGTGAAACTGACAGTTTAGAAATAATTCCCGCAATTTTATTTAAGCCAACCACACCTGACGGGTATCACTTGGAAATTATTACAGCGGTACCAAGTGTTGGATTAGTACCAAACTGATGTTACCAGGTGGCGGTACTATTATTCGATATTGCATTGATGCAATTGTTCTCTTGGGAAATGACAGCCATTTCTAAGATTGTTCTCTTTGTTCTGTGGCTCTGTCCCCTAGCACTTTTACTGGATCGTAATTCATCTGGTGGTCAAATTTATTCACATGTTCTGCCAGAGCACATTTCTCAGGATGCAATGTGCAGTCACTTTTATGAGAAATTATTCTATTTGATAATGATATTTGCGTTTGACCAATATATTGTTTGTTACAACCATGACAAGGAATACTAAAAATTATATTTGACATTGAAATTATAATAATGGAGTTTTATCTTTAACTTTAGAATAAATTGATCTGATTGTTAGAACTGTTTTATAGGTATGTTATTTTAAATTTCTCCGGGTTGTAAAATAATCTGGAGAGTTTAGGTGATCTCTCTTACATATGGTAATGAAGTGAAAAAAGGATGAGTAGGGGTAGTGTTAGTTTTATTGTTGTTTGAGACAATGCTCGAGTTATTACTGTTTGAGGCTAGTACTTCTAAGTGAGATGATGTATTTATAGAATGTTATTAAATAACGTTTTTAAATATACATTTTCTAAAAAAAGGGTGAAGATAATATTTAAATTTTGTTTGTGGAATTTTGGATCTGAGATTTTCAGTACTCTTAATTTCATTTGTTTTACCAAGTTCACTTTCATAGGCTGTTTGTGAGTGGTAATTCAGGTATCTGCCTGAGCTGCATGGTGTCCTATACCAATCTTCCAGTAGCTTGTTTTCTGTTGTTCGTATGAGCTTGGTATCAATGGCACGGAATTATCGTTGTTCTCAGTTTCAATTGTGAACTGGATGTGAGGATCGTAGCTATTGAAGGTAGTGATGAGAATCTCATCCAGACTAGGATGCGATAATGCTAATATGGTATCAACATATTTTTTTATGAAGTTAAGATTGAAATATAAAACTGGAATAACATTGTCTAACAAATCATCCATGATGTACGCTGCCAAAATGGGAGGTCCTCATTGGGTTACCAAAAGTTTGTTTATAAATTTTATTATTGAAAGAAAAATATGTATTATCAAAAAGAAAAGTCAACAATTCCAAAAATGTCTCTTCGGTAATACAACATTAATTACTAATACGATCCCAATTTTTGTGTATTGCTCTAATACAAGCATCCAAATCGAAATAGCTCATAAAAACTTTTTAACAAAAAATTATACCGACGAAATACGGAACTGAAAAGTAAAAAATAAAATAAACCTTCTTGTCTCAATAACTAATCTCCTGAACTAATGTAAGTAACTAATTTTGAGTCGGCGCCAAACAAACAAGCAAATGAATTAGGTAAGGCGTAAAATGATGGCATCGAGTTGCCCGGTGACATTCTGATAATTTTTTTGAAGTAATTTAATGATCTTCGTTGATTGTTCGTTTGGCGCCGACTCAAAATTAGTTACTTACATTAGTTTAGGAGCTTAGTTATTGAGACAAGGTTTATTTTATTTTTTACTTTTCAGTTCCGTATTTCGTCGGTTTAATTTTTTGTTAAAAAGTTTTTATTTTTTTGTGGCTGAAATCTACTAATTACTACCTACTTGTTTTTTGATTACTTCCAAAATACTTACCTACCCACCTTACTTCAACTATTACCAGTTAAATAATATTATTATCTACTTTTACTATTTGTTGTAAAATTAATTATTTTTGTTGTTCTGGTTAGTTTATTCCATTACTTTGTATATCATTCCATCCTCTCATAGAATATAATGATTGTGACGGATGTAGGAGAACTAAAATAATGACATTAGCGATCTGTCATTGTCAAAAAATAATTTAAAATTACCCTTGTAAAGGACTCAATTTTCTATAACGGCGTCAAAATGTATAACCACTTACCGTCTCATTCTAGAGAGAGCCACGATAGTACTGAAAGCTTTAGAAAATATATTAAAAAACTACTCGTGAGCAGACCCTATTATAGTTTGCAAGAATTTTACAATGACAACTTTCACTAAAAAAATGTGAACTGTCTTTTAATTTGTGATTTTATTGCTTTTATTGTATTGTATACTCGATTAGAGCGATGCTTATAAGTCGAAAAATTTACAAAATGCTCAAATAACATTTTTCATTTTTTATATCGATATTTTATTCATGTATTGACATTTATTTTATTAAATAATATGTATGTGTTTGTATATATGTATATGTATATATACTAAATGTTCAAAGAACAATTTTTATAGGTGTACATTTATTTTATTTTATTTATTTTACATGCTTGTGCGTATATAACCATAATTATTTTGTACTGTTTACCTTTTACTTTGTCAACAAAACTAGATTTTATCGACAATAAAGCATATTTTGATTTGAACTACAATGTTCACAAGTGGAAAATCAATTAGGCCCTATTTTTCTACCCGTAAGGGTGGATAATTCCATTCGAAATCCAAATATGATCAACTATGAGGTATACCCTATCTAATAAAAAAAGAATCATCCAAATCGAAGAACCCAGTACAAAGTTATGCCTGATAGAATCGGTTAACGGACCAGAATTCAGAGGGTGAGTAAATAAATAGATAAATAATTTTATTTTCCAATAAGACATATAAAATGTATAGGAATAGTCAGTATACAATGTATATAAATAGTGAGTATAGAATATAAAGTTCATAAAAGTAGAGTATTGTCAGCGGTAATTAACACACACACACATAAACACCTATGTTCAATGTACACATTTTGATAAGATCTAGCTAACTATTGAAATATTCTTCCAGCGAATAGAAGCATTTTTCAGTCAAGAATTTTCTCAAGACGCTACTGAATTTTTTTATATATTTAACTTTTCTTAAACATTCAGGTAAATGGTTGAAAACATACAAACCCATAATTGTGGGTGAATTACTAGAGACCTTGTATTTTGTAAAGGGAATATGGTATTTTTTCCTTTGGCATGTGTTCACAGAGTGGAAGTCTCCCGTTAGAAAAAACTTTTGTCTATTTTTAAAAATAAATACGGACAGTTCATAAATATAGACTGACATGAGGGTCAAGATATTCAAATGTTTGAAGAGGTCCCTGCAAGAATGAGTACTTGGAACTCCCGCTATTATTCTAATAATTCTTTTTTGTGTCGAAAAGACATTTTTTCCAAGGTGGAGTTGCCCCATAAACATTCCATACCTAATACGTGACACAACCTGTGCATGGTATAGGGCCACTAGTTGGGGAATTTCAAGTATATGTTTGAGATTCCTGAACATGAAACATATAGAGTTCAATCTTTTCATTAGGTTTGTACAATGAGCCTTCCAACTTGAGTTTTCGTCAATAAGGAGTCCCAGAAAATTGGATTCCTCCGAACTATCAATGAATACATCATCACTGTGTGATCAATATCCTTCATTTTGCTACCCTTAGGGGTGGATTTCATCTTTTAAATTCAAATGGGACCAAATTCGAAGTACACCCTATCTGCTGAAAAAATAATTATCGGAATCGGACGTCTCAGTAAAAAGTTATGCGTGATCATACATAAAAAAAAAATATACGGGTCGAATAGAGAACCTCCTTCTTTTTGGTTTCGTCAGTTAAAAAGGGAGACGACATCTAGAACGTAATTGTCTGGAAGTGTTAAATCATTAAATTTGTAAGTGACTTCAGGAGAGTCTTCGATATAATATTCATTATCAAAGTTCTATGAGTTGGTTGAAATTTCTGTCTAAAAATAGGCTATATTTTCAGTAGGAAAGGGTGGGTTTATGAATTTTGGGTAAAGAATAGAATTTTGGAGAAATACCATTATAGCATATGAGTTTATTTTTCATAACTTCATCAATTTGGTTTGTTTTATACATGACTTCAATGAATTCATTACCTTTTCTCTGAATTGCTGAGTAGTAGTTCTACATATGAACTACTGTTGCTTTTGATGTCATTGGATAGGTTGAGATAATGATCCTTGTCCATTATGACTGTTACATTGCCTTTGTCCGATTGTGTGAGAATTAAATTAGGATTATCTTTCAGGAATTTCTTGGATTTAAAGAAAAGAGTCCGTAGACTTGAGTTATGGTTAGAATGTTGGATGTGGTTTGTTATATATTAGTCGCTCTTGATATAGTGATATTTCTCGAGGTACAGTATTAATGAAACTGATGAAGTCTACATCAGATAAAATATTCTTCATCGATATATCTTTTGGTATTAGTGGTTCATTACTAAATTTAGGGCCCTGAGGACGCGTCTCAATTTTTAGCCTTGGGCCCTAAATTTAGTATTGAACCACTAATACCAAAATATATAACAATAAAGAATATCTTATCTGATGTAGACTTCATCACTTCCACTATCACTGAACCTCAAGAAAGAAATATCACTATAGCAAGAGCGACTAATATTATAACAAACCATATCCAACATTCTAACCATAACTCAATTCTACAGACTTGTTTCTTTAAATCCAAGAAATTCTTGAATGATAATTTAATTATCACACAATCAGACAAAGGCAATAATGTAACTGTCATAATGGACAAGGATCAATATCTCAACCTATCCAATAACATCATAATCAACAGTAATTCATATGTAGAACTACCAAAAGATCCTACCTCACCAATTCAGAGGAAAGTCAATGAATTAATTAAAGTCATGTATAAAACAAACCAAATTGGTGAAGTTATTAAAAAGAAACTCATATGCTATAATTGTATTTCTCAAAAATTCATAAACCCATCCTTTTATTCAGAACTATAGTGGCTTTTATAGGAGCCCCTACTGAAGGAATAGCTTATTTTTTACATACATTTCAACCAATGCATGTCACTAACAAATTTAATTAGTTAACACTTCCAGACAATTATGTTCTGGCAAGTCTAGATGTCGTCTCCCTTTTTATTGTAAGTAATAATTGTAACTCAACAATAAAAAACTATATTTTTCAAATTTTCCCTATTTTTTTAAATATATACTTGATGTTTTATTGGAAGAGAATCGTTGGTGATGAAAACTGATAAGAAATACGGTTTCAGCACCCAAAAATACATAAGATTTAGGTAAATTGGTTCAAAAAGTTTTTACAAATATTTTTTTTGTTGGCCTGTGTAGTCAATGAAATACTGTAGATATGATTTATATTCAGTGGCGGATACTGCCCCCCTCGACACGAGCGGCCCAGCACCAAGCGCGGTTCACGGCAAAGGTTAAAAAGAGACTAATATAAGCAAATGAGCATAAACACCCTTAAAAATCTGGATTCTGTTCTGCACGCATTGGCTGTTAGTCCCAAGAGTGACTACCCTACTTTGCACACACTGTAACAATGAGTTTCAGCCATTAAATTATCTGAACCAAAGGCTTCAATTGAATTTGATAGGCTACCAACCTAAATTATATTCAGCTATTCTTTCAATGCCTCTTCAGATTATATTTAATACATAATTTTCCCAGAACATAATAAATCCAATCCATGTCGAGACAAATTAAATTGGCACAAACAAGCACATGACAAAAAAAATTGTACCAATGATTGGAGCACTTCATAGATGCCAGAGCTACTTTAATGTACTAAATAAAATTATGATATATAACGCTTATTTTCTTTGTATATTCCGTTATCTGATAACAATCTGGGGGTATGTTCTCAAACATTATTCAAAAGAATCAATGCTCTACAAAATAAGGTGGTAAAAACTATTTGGCTGCTGGAAATTTTTTTATAAATAGATCAACGTAAATTTATTTATAAAATAACAAAAAATCAACAGAAATGCAATACAACCATGAATATAGTTAATGAGATACATTCGTATGAAACTAGAAGTCAAAACCAAATTTCACCCCAGGTGAGAACGAAAATTGCTTTATATATCCCGCCAATTCAATGCAAGATTCTGAAAATCACAATTTATACTGACATGGCTAAAGCGTCTGATAGAGTTAACCATTATGTACTACTACAAGGACTGAAGCACTCTGCATTTGAAGAAAATTCAATTCATTTCCTGAAATTCTATCTCACAATTCATATAATCATTGTCAAATTCAGTAACTATCAGTCAAATCCCTTTGTCAATACCTCAGGTGTACCACAAGGTTCCATATCAGACCCAGTACATGTTGCTTTAATATGAATATTGCAATGCCTGTTCAAATGGCTTTTCCAAGCAAAATTGGACAAATTTTCTAAACTTGGTTTGGAAACCGATTTTAAATAAATCTTATATTGAAATGGTTTTCACCCCGAATGAACTCTAGCGTGTAATTCTAAACTACTCTTTTAGCAAAAGATTTTGAACAAATTTTGCATTGAAATGGTTTTTCCCGTGTATGAATTCTCTCATGTACTGTCAAACTGTATTTTTGATTAAAAGATTTTGAACATTCTTTGCATTGAAATGGTTTTTCCCCTGTATGAATTCTCTCGTGTACTTTCAAACTGAATTTATCACCAAAAGACTTTAAACAATTTTTGCACTGAAATGGTTTTTCCCCTGTATGAACTCTCTCATGACAAATAAAACTACTCTTTTTTGGGAACGATTTTGAACAGATTTTGCACTGAAATGGTTTTTCCCCTGTATGAACTCTCTCGTGTACTTTTAAATAGCTGTTGCAAGCAAATGACTTAGAACAATTGTTGCATTGAAATTGTTTGTCTCCTGTATGAACTTTCTCATGTAATATAAGGTTAGATTTTTGAGCAAACAGTTTTGAACAAAATTTGCATTGGAATGGTTTTTTATGAACTCCCTCATGTACTATTAAATATTTCTTGAGTGCAAATGATTTTAAACAAATTTTGCATTGAAATGGTTTGTTCCCTGTATAAGATTTCTCACATATTTCATGTTCATTAGACAAAAAATTGCTGTTGTTTTTGAAATTAGTGGGTTTCTTCTGATTAGTGATTGTAAGTTCTTCCCTAGTGTTTGTGTCACTTTTCGCATCTGTTTCATCCTCTTCTATAGCAGTATTTTGTTGCTGCAAATCTGGAAAAAATAAGAAATATTTCGGTTTTTTTTCCAATGCAAACTCCATAAATCAAATGTTCTAGAACTCCGTTCTCATAACATTGGACCCAACTTTGCAGTTGGATGAAGATAAATGGTAATTGGCGATCAAATTGGAAATCTCTAATTCACCTTATATACCATTCAAGCTAGTGACCATTCTGCTATTTCATGTATAGTTATACCCTCCAGTTTGTCAGACCATGAAATCACTTTGAGTCATCCACTAATTGAAAAGATACTCCTTGGAAGAATTGTGTGGGTGTGGTAAAGAATTATCTAGGTTTCACCAAATATGTTCAGAAACTTTTTGCCTAGTCTACTGCTAGCTAAAGACCCTTTCAAAGCATTCTTTGACATACTTATAAAACAATTCCAGATAGCACTTAAACCTTGGATCACAAAAGGTATAAAAGTTTCTTCTAAGAACCTAAGATCATTACATCACATCAGAAAGTATACGGATGATATATCTTTTCATATTTATTTCAACAACTACAGGAGAACATACAGAAGGATCATCAGAGCAGTGAACAAGCACGTGACAGGGGGGGGTCCAGGCAAATGATTAAAAGTATCGCTTAACGAATACGTAAAAAAATAGTAGAAATAGTCCATATTATTCAAAGTGTAGTGGATAGAAAAATAAATAGAATCAATGGGGGGCTCCAAATAAATGTTGGAGTTCTCCCCCCCCCAATTCATGCATTTCGGAAGTTTAAACTTCTATCATCAGTATGAATACAAAGAGTTTAACATATGGTCACTATAAATAAAATAACAAACAAATGGACTAAGGACAAATTTCGTAATCTACACTTTACATATATGTTATTATTGTGTATAATAATGAAAAGGTGAAAACAAAAGCTATCGTATTCATATGAGTCTATCACTATGTTGTAGAGATTGACTTGGAGTTCTCCCCCATTTGGGTACGTAAAAGTTTCTCGGAAATAAAAAGCAAATCAATTTTCTCAAGTTATTCAATAACTCACAAATTCGGAGACATACACCGCACATTGGAGAATTTGAGGCAAAAACCTGGTCAAAATTGAGAAAGTTGAAAATACATCAACATCTGTAAAAAGTGCATTTTATTATAATTACTGACTAACTGGTGCGTTTCAGGATCATAAGTAACATCCAGGGGCTCCTAGCCTCAGTTAAAGAACAGGTTTCATTGTGAGTGGAAGAGCTATTTGATTACGTTTGAGCACTATATTTTTACTGGCACATAATAGGTTTTTCGTTTTTCAACTTCTGAAGATGAAAAGGGATTAAGTAGACTAGATTTGTACGAATTGGTTAAGGAGTCTGCTGGAAAATTAAATGATGGAAAGCTCTTTGAAGATGACGAAGATCAGAGTTCAGGAAAATCAGATTGAAAAAGTTAATCTTCCGAAGTCACTCAAAAACTAAGATCCCTGTAGTGACTAAACTTTGGAAAATATTAAATGTATAATATATATATATATACAGGGTGGGGCACCCCATACCACATGGTCCCTATAAACCAAACCATTAATTTTTTCGGGAATTTCTCCATTTTATTATATGAATATTGATTAAGGCTGCAAAAGTAAATTATTTTGGAGTCTACAGGGTGGCTCAAAAAAGTGTGACATATCAAAGTTATGTTTTTTCAAATGGAACACCCTGTATTTTGTTACACTTTTGAATAGGCCAGGAAAAAATAATATGATTTCATATAAGGTACTATGTACCAACTATAACCGTTCTCGAGTTATTGATTTTTTTTATGAAAATGCTAGGTACAATTGGAAACTAAATAACATCGAAATGTATAGAAATCATTCCTTCAAATTCTGACCAAGCATAAAAGAGGTTTTGGACTATTGATTTCGATAAAACCCGTTTCTCAATATTATACAGAATGTTCAAAAATCATTGTCACTTTTTTATAATTTCGGACAAAGATAACTTTGTTATTTCAAATAGAACACTCTGTATTTTTTTGGTCTGTACAATATAAAATTCAATTATTTTACATTTCACATTGGGGTTACCTATACCTAACCTAAATAGTTTTTCAGATATTGGCTTTTTCAAATAGTAGTTCTTATTTCAATGCATTCTTTGAATCAAGATAGCTTTGAAACGACATTTATTTGATTTGCTCACAGAATTCTCATTGACAGTTGTTATACTTCACTTCATCGAAAATATTTACTGTTCACTAAAATGAAGTTATCATTCACATTCATATTCTGACAGTAGTTCATTAAACAGACTATACAATTTTTTTTTATTATTCAACTGAAACAACAACAAAATATGAAACACAAATGTATTTAATTCAAAGTAGGTGTTCGAAATGACGACCATCCTGTTGAAATAACAAAGTTATCTTTGTCCAATAGCCCACAACCTCTTTTATGATTGGTCAGAATTTGAAGGAATTATTTCTATACATTTCGATGTTTAGTTTCCAATTGTACCTAGCATTTTCATAAAAAAATCAATAACTCGAGAACGGTTATAGTTGGTACATAGTACCTTATATGAAATCATATTATTTTTTCCTGTACTATTCAAAAGTGTAACAAAATACAGGGTGTTTCATTTAGAAAAACACAACTTTGATATGTCACACTTTTTTGAGCCACCCTGTAGACTCCAAAATATTTTCCTTTTGCAGCCTTAATCAATATACATATAAAGAAATGGAGAAATTCCCGAAAAAATTAATTGTTTGGTTTACAGGGACTGTGTTCTATGGTGTGCCCCACCCTGTATATATGATAAAGATTGATTTATAGATATATTTTTTAGGAGTATTTACCATTACAAAGTAAGTCAAAAGTCAACAGCAATTATTTATTTTCAAAACATGAAAAAAAAATTTGGTTAGGGCGCCGTTGCGATGACCGTCGGATAAAAAATGTGCCAGATTTTGTGTGTTGAATCTAATCTCTATAACATTTTCGGGGAAGGCCTGGATCAAAGAATTGCTGAATCTAACAACAAAGCTAAAGAAAGCTGGTCAATAATTAATGAACTTAGGGGAAAAGATGCCAAAGCAGTTCCAACTGATATGATCTTAAAAGCGGAAGCTCTAAATAATAATTACAGTTCCATAGCTGAGAAACTTCATAATGCTATCACACCATTGCATGGCCCACTAGAGTACCTAGAAAGAAACATAGAAAATACCTCTTCCTGGAACGGCACCAATCTAAATGAACTGTATGAGGTGATCCGAGAAATAAAAAATAACCTCAAAAATATTTGAAAGCCTTCCTGACAGTGCTCTGGGCCCCAGTTGAACTGATTAACACATCATTTGCAGAAGGCCTCTTTCCATATAACAAATAAATAACCAAAATACATGTGATGCCATATCTGCCTTCTTGCAGTTGGTATATAATTAAATCAACAAGGCAGAAACTACAGCAGCTGCTCTATGCCACTTTTCTAAAGCATTTGACATAATGCTACAAAAACTGTGCAGATACGGCTTTAGGGACAACAGCAAAGCCTGGTTCAAATCATATCTTTCTGAAAGGAAGCAATTTGTAAGGGTCTTCGGACTCGAACACCAGTGATATGAAATGTGGTGTGCCCCAAGGTTCTGTTCTAGGTCCTCCCGTTTCTCCTGTACATCAATGATTTGACCAACATATCAGTCATGGGAAGATTCACTCTCTTTGCAGACGATACAACATTATTATGGCATGATAAAGACAGGCTACACACCAGAATGTGTGAAGACATGATTAAAATAAAAGATTGGTGAAACTCAACATGAAAAAAACCAATGTAATAGCATTCAAATGCACATATTTCTCTAGGAGTAAACACTATAGAACATTGCAGCACATCAAAATTCCTAGGAGTCCATCTGGATAAAATAAATGAACACATCAGGTACCTTAATAAAAAATAAGCTTCCGTCTGTTATGCACTCAGAAATATTGTGAAAGATCTGGGTTTTTCCAACGAAAAAACCGTGTGTTATGTGTTGATAGACTCACAGCTGAGATATGGGATAGCTTTCTAGGGAGTTTGCAGTAATACACTTATGCAGTCTGTCAGAAAAGAGCTATCAGATATATTTGTTAAGCAAAGAGACAAAATTTCAAACCACTATTTCTTGAACAGTCATTCCAATATATACATTGGAAACAGTGACCTTAATTCACAAGAGCAGAACCAGCTATAAAACCACAAACACTGCATATTTAACACGCTAAACAAACCAACTGAGACTCCCACTTCCCAGCTCCACCTTGTTATATGACTCAATCATATATAATGGTATAAATATGTACAATAAACTTCCACTGCATATTAAAGAAGCAACAACAGTGGATCTATTGAAAAAAAATAGTGATAAAGCCTACTAGTATCTTCAAGAACATTTGGATGACACACTGTGATATCACTATTAATTAGGAATTAAATATTTAGTATAAGAAAATGTATTCTTTATTTTAGACATGTTTAATCCCATACAAAATTCACTCATCTTATTCGAGTTATTTTTTTAAAATTGTAATTTTTACCATTTTTATTAATGTTGCGGTTCCTCCTATAATTTTATAATAAAGTGCCTATTGTTTTCCTTAGAGCTGCATGACAATTCAAAAATAAGCTATATATATTTTGAAAATGGATTATTTTTATTTTATATATCATCTTATTACACTGTGTTTGTTAAAAAGAGATGTCTCTTAGCAACAATAAACATATTATCTCTCAATGTTTGTAAAAATGTATTCGTGACTGATTTAATGTTTTATGTAGTTAGGTTAAAAGGGTACACTAAGCAAAATCTGGGTAGTAAAGAGGCACCAATTTTGATATCAGTGCCAAAATGTTGACAATGATTGCACAAAAATTATTCCAGCGAGTTTATGATCACAAAGTTCCAAAAATTACTGATCATGATACAATAGAAATTAATATTAGGAGCAACACCAGAGCAGGAAATGAAGTTTTAAAAATGTACAGAGAATATAATATAGATAATTTTCACTTGATAAACATAAAAATCATAGAATGCAGTTGGCCTGGGAATTGTATATATGTTAACGCTATTCTTGATATAATGCTAAATAATTTCAAAAAAGTTATAAATGAGGTATGTCCAGTGAAAACTTTCGAGAATAAGAGGAATAGCTTAACTTGGTATGACAAAGAAATTCATATTAAATCTGAAAATCGAGTCTGAGTGACCAATCAGATTTTTAGTTTTGGCAGATGTTCTATCCATTTCCATTTTCCAGGTGCCGAAAATCGCGAGAGGGTATAGTTTTCCCAATATCAATTGCAGAAGCATCAAAAAGTCTTGCGGCGAAATCCTGTGAGCAGCAGTGGCGGAGATAACTAATTTTATTTAGATATTTTAATATCCTAAAACGTATTTTGATCGGCACACACCAAGACCACATACGCTACTGGTTTTTAATCTTTCAGAGCTATTAAAACACAAATATAACGCGTGATTTATGACCTCCCATCGTATAGACACACCTGCAAGCATTGATGTCCGACTTGATTGGCCCAGACGAATCGGTTGTAGAACAGACAGCAGTCACTCAAGTCCACGTTGACCAGCGGGCTCTTTGTGCCGGCGGAGACTGTATACAAGTAGTACAGATTATTTTTCGTTCCGTTTCTTCGCATATACGCTCGTGTTAGCGAAGTGAGTTTTTATTTGCTCCCTATAGAAACAGCTTCTGCAATTGATATTGGATGGACTATACTGCAGTTGATTTTAAAATATCACCGAGAGAGTTTTGAAATATTACGTGCACATCATACCTTGGAAGGGGCCCTATCGAGGAACACTTCGTTTGGGTTGATCTTAGTGCTTCGATTATTCGGGTTTTTGACTGAAGTTGGTAAGACGTGACAGAAGAAGAGGATTATTTTCCGCATGTCTATGGCGATGGGCTTTTAGGGGAAGAAAGAAGATTTCCATAACGGAATTTTCCTCCTGGCCATTTGGCTATACGAGGAACATCAGAGAGTTCTTCAAAGATATTCTCCAGATCGGCGTTTTTCTACATGTTCTGAAATCCTACTTCAAGGAGGCGGCTGAAAGAAGAATGAAAACTTCGAGAATATTTCCTTTGTCGCTCTCTATCAGTGATGAAGTCAATAAAAGGTGCTTGCGAATTTAGAGATTAATTTGTGCTGGGGCAAGTTAGTTACCGCGAGTCTGAGATTTAACGAGCTTAAAGACTTCCTATCATAGAAATTACCTCAGGCGAAGGTTTCACCTATGACGCTCATCCCAGTGAGGATGCTCGGGAGACTGCAAGAGAGGCGGCCGTTCTCGGAATTTCTCAAGAGATGGGACTTTTTCATCGCAACTCCTGAAGAACCATTAAACAGAACAATATATATGGTCAGACAGTCCAGAGAGTGGAACTATACAAGATACATAAGTGCGGTTGATGTTTGTACGCAGGTAATCAATCATTGTGGATGAGAACTGTGATATTCGGGTAGGTTATATGATTTGTTGTGTTTCTGTCTGAAGTTGGCAAGACGTGACAGAAGAAGGGGATTATTTTCCGCATGTCTACGGCGATGGGCTTTTAGGGGAAGAAAGATTTCCACAACGAAATTTGCATCCTGGCCATTTGGATATACAATGAACTCTCTGATGTTCCTCAAAGATATTCTCCAAATCGGCGTTTTTCTACAACTTCTAAAAACCTACTTCAAGGAGGCGGCTGAAAGAAGAATGAAAACTTCGAGAATTATTCCTTCGTCGCTCTCTATGAGTGATTAAGTCAATAAAAGGTGCTTGCGAATCTAGAGATTAATTTGTGCTGGGGCAAGTTAGTTACCACAAGTCTAAGATTCAATGAGCTTAAAGACTTTCTATCATAGAAACTATCCCAGGCGAAGGTTTCACCTATGACGCTCGTCTCAGTGAGGATGCTCGGGAGACTGCACGAGAGGCGGTCGTTCTCGGATTTTCTCAAGAGATGGGACTTTTTCATGCAGAAACGGCTTCTGGCGGGGAAAATTGACTTTTACTAATTTCACTGACACGCAACTCCCGAAGAACCGTTAAACAGAACAATATATATGGTCAGACAGTCCAGAGAGTGGAACCATACAAGATACATAAGTGTGGTTGATGTTTGTACGCAGATAATCAATAATTGTTGATGAGAACTGTGATATGCGAGTAGGAGAGGTTACATGATTTGTAGTGTTGAAAGAACCCAATAGGTTGATCAATCTCTGTGTGGTAATAGCCTCTAGATGTTTAATTTTTTCGAAAATACCTTGCACACATCACAATATTCATAAACGATATATCTTGACAATTGTGAATAACGTTAGCTGTGCCACAATGCATCGAGTTGTTTCTAGAATTATTAGATAGTACATAATAATTAGTTATGTGGAGTGGAATATTCTGTTAGTAACTAGTTTTGCTTATCCTTGGTGTTCTAGTGAAGTCACATCACATTCGTTACAAATTTAATGTTGACAGATAAAATGGATATTAAAATGTCGTAAGTTACCTAGCTTTTCACTTTCATCACTGTTAACACGATTTATTTGTTGATTTTAGAGATACATTTTTCCTAATTCACTTCTGCTAGTTCTTTCTAGACACATTTTGGTAAGTTTGGGGGCTTATCCAGTTTTTCAGCAACTTGATCCTTGGATTTTGTCATTTTCCCGGGGATTACAACTTAGTTTTCTTTTCAGTTGATCCTGTGTTTGTTTTCGGTGAATTTCAGGATTGCCTTATTCAGATACCATTTTTCAGTAGAGGTTATCTGAGATCCATCCCATTTGAAGTTGGATTTTGTCAAAATATTGTTATTTGTTTGACTCTTTTGCAGTAGAAATCACATTAGCAAGTAGGTCAACTTTATCCAAAACTTTTACAAGCACCAGTTTTTCTAAATATCTATCCTCAACCCAAATACTTTTTAGATAACCTCTGGTTAAAATACCAAAGGTTTTCTTGAGAAAAACAATATATTTGTCAAGTAACCATTTAGTAATTGTTCATTTTCAATAGATTGGAGAAAAAAAATTTAGATTTTGGATGATAGCGTAGTTAAAAAAGGCGAACTTCTAAAATAAACCAAACACAGATCCAACTGATTCATTTTCACACTTCTATCGATTGCGTTTGTTACAATTATAGTTTTCATTGGAATATTTTGTAAAACAAAATAAAGGTTGAAAATGCAATACTCCCTTATACATTTCTGTATTTAATTTATTTAAACTGAATTTTGTTTTTCTCTTTTTCAATATTATTTTTTTAATTGCAATTTAAAACAATGTATTAGTAAAAAATTATTGAGGACTACTGAATCAACTAAAAAATTAGTATTACATTGTACTTGATCACAAATATTGAAGTAATGGATTAGTAGAAATGATTTCAAAATTATTTCCTAGCAGAAAACAATACCCCTGATGAAAATGAGGAATGCTGATTTGGAAATACTTTCATCTTTAACAAACAAAAACTTACCCTAATTCTTTTTGTTACTTACCGACTTATGCAAGGGAAATAAAATAAATTCTCAATGAAGTCAAAAACAAAAACTCTTCAGAATGGGATGATATCTCATTAAAAATATTTCTGAAATTACCCGACAATGTTTTAGATATTCTGGCAGATGTTATAAATTAATCAGTTTTGAATGGCATTTTTTCATCTTGTCTGAAAATTGGGTCATTCCATTATTTAAAGGGGGTGATCCAAGCATACCATCAAATTTCAGACCCATTTCTTTATTACCAACTTTAACAAAAGTTATTGAAAAAGTGATGAAAAAAAGAATATTATACTTTCTTGAGGAAAATAATCTCATCCATTCTAAACAGTTTGGTTTTCGAGCCACAAGAAGTACAAATGATGCAATGTTTTCTTTTCTCGAGGAACTTTATCTTCAACTGAATGATGGAGAGGTTGCAGCTGCAGTATTTTGCGATTTGATAAAAGCATTCAACTGCGTCAATCACAATGTATTGCTGCAAAAACTCGAAATTTATGGTTTTAGAGAAACCTTCTACTATGGTTCAATTCTTACTTATCAGGTCTTGTGCAAAAGGTGACATACAATGGTGAAACATCTGCTGAACAGGAAATAAAATATGGGGTACCACAGGGGTCTGTTCTCGGTCCTCTTTTGTTTTTAATATATATTAACGATTTAGCCGATTTACCCATTAATGGGAAATTTTACTATCTTTGCAGACGATACATCCATACTATGGCACAATAACAGCACGGTCACGTTACAAAATAATTTAGAAAATGATCTGGAAAAAGTCAAACAGTGGTGCAGCAAACTTATTAACGTTCAATGTTTCTAAAACGAATATTTTAACATTCAAATGTATTATAGATTATGTCTCGCTCAATGAACAAATAATTGAGCCCAAAGCTGAGATTAAATTCTTAGGGCTACATATTGACAATAAATTGAGATTTGAAGACCACATCAGCAAACTATGCAGGGAATTATCCTCAAGTTGCTATGCCATAAGGACAATATCATCCAACATGGATTCTCTATCAGCAAGAAACGCATACTTTGCGCTTTGTGAGTCTCACTTGCGCTATGGAATTTGTTTCTGGGGTGCAAGTTCTCAAACTTTAACCAACTCAGTTTTTATACTCCAATAAAGGGCGCTGAGATATATATGTCAAGCAAAAATAAGTGATTCCTGTAGACCTCTTTTTTTATCACAACAAATGTTACCGCTTGCCTGCCTCTTTATTTTAGAATCAGTTTGTCTAATTCATAAGAACTACAAGGAGAACATTATGCCTCATCAATCGAACTACGAAACCAGACTCATATATAACATCAGTCTTCCTATTCCCTCAACTTCTCAAATCAAATCCTCCCTATTTTATAATGGAAAGAAACTGTTCAACCATCTTCCTCTTTCCATCAGGAAAATAAATAATAATTACAAATTTCGTAAAGAGGTTAAAAAACTCCTTTGTCTAGGAGATTACAATGCAGATGAATTCCTCATTGACAATTTCACAACTTACAATAAAAATTCCCAAGTGGATAGTTACATTGTGGATGCTCAAATATACTTTTTTACCTTTTAAATTCATACATATATTTTTTTTAATGTTGTCTAAACTTTGTGACTGTATTTATATTTTTTATTCATTTAAACTTAAACAATGTGCTGTTTTTTAAAATGTCTATGTAGTAACTTTTATCTTAGGTTTAAGTAGCTTTGTCAACAAAATTAATTTTTTATGACAATAAAGCATGTCTGATTCTGATACCCAGAAAAATCTCGTTTTATATATTTATATCAAATTGATAAACAAATCTTATTGAAAATTCTAAAGTTTTCAATGGACAAATATTGATAAGCAACTTTCTTGAAAAAGTCATATTGGATATTCACAAAATGATAATAATGAATGAAACCATTTTGATAGGAAATTGTATGCTCTATGAAAAAGATCCAGTGATAATTTCAGCGCCTAGCTTCTTTCAGGAAGATATATTTATGGTCGAACTGTAAACCCAAATCTTAACTACCGAGAAGTATTAAGCTATTGCTAACTTTGATTTCAAATCATATTGTTTGGTAACATAAAATCAGTGTTTACTGAGTATACCCGTTAAGATGACTTTACCAGTGATTTAAAGATAATCCTTCGATACTAGAGATAAATTATTGAATGAACGCCATCTTACCTATTGAAAGTTCATGAGGAAAGCTTGGTCCAGTTTTTGTTGTTTCCATCAATATATCATCAGCGCAGTTCGAATCAGACTTGATTTCACTTTTTCCACCCGATTTTTTCGCATATATTTCAGGATGGACATCTTCAAACATTGTATCAATGTCATCCTCAGTTTTTATTGTATTCCTTTTCAATCCAGCATAATTTGTCAAAAAATCACCAGAACATTCAAAGTAATCTGGATAATCTTTCTTCATTTCAACCCCTTTATCAAACTGGTTGTCTTCCGGATTTTCCTGTTCATCACCAATACCATACTCTGAAACATCCACATTAGAACTCATATATTTACAGAGATCTGAAATTCAAGTTATATCATTAGTAAGGTAGGAGTTTGAAGGAAAATCCTGCTGCTAAAGCTAATATTTATCTGTTGACAGGACAATTTTACCAAACTGTTGCTAATGCTTTCTTTCAACTCTCATAGATCCATCTTGGAAATTGGTGGCTTGAACCGTATTTTTTCCTTTTCAACCGATCTGTAGATATATCAAAAAATTGTTCAATTGAATTAAGATTAAGAAAAGGTTATTATTATCAATTTTCACGTAACATTCAAAACATGAAAATAATTGTTCTATTTCTTGCATAGAAAATTATTATTTTCAACTTATGCTATCTAACTTACATGTTATGAATGAGTTTTACTAGTACTGTATGGATCATATTTTTCCACTTCCAAACCAGTTAAAGCAGAGTTTAAAACACATGAGTTTCCCTTGAAAAAAAAAATAAGATCATCATAGTTGTATTCCATTTATTCAGCCAAAAAAAACATGGAAAAGTCTATGAGTGTCTGTTCATCGACCTGATGTCTAAATCATTAGTCCAATCTCACTCAAAATTAATATGAAATTGTTTTCAAACATTATTCACAGATATTTTTTTCGTGTTAACCAATAATGAAATTGTGTTACCCAATATGAAAGTAAATATTTCAAAGAAATGGTTACAGTATCCTAGAAATTGATTATGGCTGAGAAAAAAAGGACAAACAGCTCAAAATAAACATGAGAACAAATCTGCTGTTGTTCCTATACTATGTACATTTTTAAATTATTTTGAGGGAAATTGCAGTTTCCTTTTAAATAAATTTGAAAAATAGCAATTTTTAGGACAAGTGAGTAAAGCGTACCATTTAATCACAAACCTGGATGTTAAGCGCACGAGCAGCGAAGCTGCGAGGGCCTCAACCAGGTGAGTGATTAAATGCGCTTTACTATAATACTTTTATTTTTATTTTTTCCTTTTTGATAGAGAGTACATCTATATAGAAATGGTCAGAAACATTTAGATCTAAACTAAAACTAATGACTTTTACAAGAGAACACATTAAAACCTAACCTAAAACAAATGACATCATCATCAAGATATGCTACTAAAAAACTCATGTATTGAGTAGAATGCACCTTCAAGTAGAAATTTTTTTATTGTAAATTTGAACAATTTTTCATTGTTACAACTTTTTATGGAAATGGGGAGTGCATTAAAAATTTTCAGACCCATGTAGTATGGTGAATTACTTGTAAGCTTCAGCCTTGCATACGGAACATGGAAATCATCTTTTTGACGTGTAGTTATGCCATGAAAGTTCATATTGGTAAGGAATTTGTTTTGATTTTTGTAAATGTATAGAGCCAACTCAAATATGTAAAGGCTGGGTACTGTTAATATGAAAAGCTCTTTGAATAATTCTCTACAGGAGTAGTTATTTGATTTTCCAGTCATTCTACGAATAATTCGTTTTTGTGAGAGAAATACATCATCTGTTTATAATCACTTGTTTATATAATCACTTGTTTATAATCAATTTTTTTCCATTTTCACAGAAATTAAAAGAAATTATTTTGCAATTGTTGCATAAATAACTATTGTCATTGACTCGTCGAAACAAAATTGCAACCAGCCTACTAAGAATAAAAATCTGCGCTACCGTTGCTTGTGTTGCATTTAATTTGCACACCAGCCTACTAGATACGAATAATTCGACGGGTGTGAAGTTATCCACAACCACAAAATACGCTGAGAAAAATGTAACTCGGATCTGTTTCTCGTTAAAATGACAATGGAGGCCTTATTTCAGTAAACGATCAAATTCTGTAGGTTGATAAATGTAAGAAATTATATTTAGAATGCGTTGTCCCTGGGGACAGGGGTGTAATCGGGGTGGAAATGTTGAAATTTTTTTAGAAAAACAGGAGTTGAAATAAGCACCGTATATGAAATAATTTGTCGCCCCGTCGGAGGGTGAGTTTTGGGGATGGAAATGTTGAAAAAATCAATATTCAGTTTAAACGACGGTGTAGAGTTTTCTAGTATGCAAAATCAAATTCAGGAGGTCGAAATACATACCACCTGATATATGAAATCATTTGTTGCCCCGTCGGAGGGTGAGTTTTGGGGGTGAGAATATTGGAAAAAATCAATATTCAGTTTAAACGGCAGTGTAGAGTTTTCTAGTATGCAAAATCAAATTCAGGAGGTCGAAATACATACCACCTGATATACGAAATCATTTGTCGCCCCGTCGGAGGGTGAGTTTTGGGGGTGGAAATGTTGAAAAAAATCAGAATTCAGTTTAAACGGCAGTGTAGGGTTTTCTAGTATGCAAAATCAAATTCAGGAGGTCGAAATACATACCACCTGATATATTAAATCATTTGTCGCCCCGTCGCAGGGTGAGTTTTGGGATGAAAATATTGAAAAAAATCAATATTCAGTTTAAACGACGGTGTAGAGATTTCTAGTATGCAGAATCAAATTCCGGAGGTCAAAATACATAGCACCTGATATATGAAATCATTTGTCGCCCCGTCAGAGGGTGAGTTTTGGGGGTGGAAATGTTGAAAAAAATCAATATTCAAATTAAACGACGGTGAGAGTTTTCTAGTATGCAAAATCAATTCAGGAGGTCGAAATACATACCACCTGATATATGAAATCATTTGTCGCCCCGTCGGAGGGTGAGTTTTGGGGGTGGAAATGTTGAAAAAAATCAGAATTCAGTTTAAACGGCAGTGTAGAGTTTTCTAGTATGCAAAATCAAATTCAGGAGGTCGAAATACATACCACCTGATATATGAAATCATTTGTCGCCCCGTCGGAGGGTGAGTTTTGGGGGTGAGAATATTGGAAAAAATCAATATTCAAATTAAACGTAGAGTTTTCTAGTATGCAAAATCGAATTCAGGAGGTCGAAATACATACCACCTGATATATGAAATCATTTGTCGCCCCGTCGGAGGGTGAGTTTTGGGGGTGGAAATGTTGAAAAAAAATCAATATTCAGTTTAAACGACGGTGTAGAGTTTTCTAGTATGCAAAATCAAATTCAGGAGGTCGAAATACATACCACCTGATACATGAAATCATTTGTCGCCCCGTCGGAGGGTGAGTTTTGGGGGTGGAAATGTTGAAAAAAATCAATATTCAGTTTAAACAACGGTGTAGAGTTTTCTAGTATGCAAAATCAAATTCAGGAGGTCGAAATACATACCACCTGATATATGAAATCATAATATTCTCACCCCCAAAACTCACCCTCCGACGGGGCGACAAATGATTTCAGAGAAACAAATGATAACGAGAAACAGAGTTACATTTTTCTCAGTGTATTTTGTGGTTGTGGATAACTTCACACCCGTAATAATTCGACGCAGTTGCTGTGAGCAATGTGCATAATAGTTGTTTATTGGTAACCTAGGTGTTACTTTTAATCACTTGTGAATAAAAGATTTTTAATCACTAGTGATTAAAAGTACTACTTCTCTCACTAATTTGAGTTGAAATAAGTCATATTTTAGTCACGAAAAGGGAAAGAAATATTTTTAGAGATCTCTTCAAGGCAGGAAGTTTACCTCAGGTCTGTATGCAGCATATTAAACTACTAGGAACAGCACTTTAATTTATTAATGCATGTTTAGAGATTGCATAAACATAATTATTCGATTAATATTTAGTCATAACTAAGCTTTTCTGGAATCAATTCAACTCAAATAGTAAATTGCATGAAGTAGTAAATAGTTTGAAGAGTAAAGCTACTGGCGATGAAGTCCTCATAGTTTCATTAATATATTTTCAGTGGTTGAGTATCCCTTATTAAATCTAGTTAATACCTCTTCACCAAACAGGACTATTGCCATCAATATTCGAAATATACTACTAAAATACCTGTTCCGAAAACCAGTAAACCTAAAGACCACTACATATACACCCAGTCATTGACAAAATCATTGAGATATTAGTAAATGAACATTTTATTGAGTATTCAAATAAACAAAATTTATGTATATAAATGCCTGGGAAAAAAAAATAATTAAAATGTAAAAATCACGGGATACAGGAGTTGTATAGAAACGGGTGGCAAATTATCTTAATGGTAGATGTCAGAAAACGAAAGTTAATGATAAATGTTCACTAGAAATAGATATTGTATGCCGACAAGGAAATTTAAAAAAGAATACAACTACAAGTTCGTATGGTATTCTATGGAAAGACGAGAACAGCAAAGTGATCAAAATCACACGAGTAGAGGACTTAACTGCTAATTGAAAAGTACTACAAGAATAGTCTGAAAATAATGTATCTGAATGCTCAAGTTGCGCGAAACAAACATGATGATATTTGTTGTTATATCAAAGAATCCAACTGTGATTTCTAGCACCTGGTACTATACAAACGATACAATCCTATTTGTAATAAATGGTTATGAAGGCGTTCACTCATGTAGAAATACTCGAGGCTGAGGATGTTCAATTTTTATTAGAAACATATTTAAATACACCATCATTGAGGTCAATAATGAAAAAATGTATAATCTTGTAAGTATTAAACTCTTAAATAATAAAACCAAAATAATCGGAATATATAGACCACCTAGTTCTATATTCAATTATTTTTAGCCTAAATTAGATAATATCCTGAATAGATGCCAAACAAAATCTCAATTAATAGGCGATATAAATGTTGATCTACTCAAAAGGAGCTCCCCTGAGTTTGACACTTATATAAACATAGTAGCACTTAATGGATTTGAGATTTGTAATGTGATTGAAGAAAATGATGCGACGCGATCAACAGAATGTCCAAATCTATCTTAGATCTTGTGTTAACAAATAAAAATATAGAATGCTACATAACTATGAAAAACCACATAACCGATCATAAAATTCTAAATATACAACTCATGACTGACACCAAATCTCCACAGACCAGTAAAAAAATAATTTACAAACGTAAATCAAAATAACTTCAAACAAAAATTCCAACAGCTGATAAACAGCCACGAAATAAATAGCTTTGAAAAACTATTATCAGCCAAAAAAGGAATCAACAACTCAATATGAGATAAAATATAAAGGTAATGTCTGGATTACAAGGGAATTTCTAGAATTAATAAAAAACCAGCAGGATGCAGCCAGAGAGTACAAAAAACAAAAAATATTGTAGATAAAAAACAGGAATACTTTGAAACAAATAGAGTGAGACAGGTAATAGCTATTGAGCTTAAGAAACTTCTATTCTATAGCTATTTGAACTTCTCTAATGTGTAAATCATTAAAAAGTGTGATTTCCTATTTCTCTAAATTCCTAAGCATAATCATCAGTGCAAGAGTTACAGTAAATATCATATACCTAACCTAACCTGTTTTTTTTGTTTTGTGTTATTTTTTGTAACTATATTTTTGAATATGATTGAAATAGACGAATGTTAGATTATTGAATGAAACTATAGTTTGTTTAGAAATCTAAGTATTACATGGAAACTTCAATGTTATGTATTTGGAAATGTGCATTTGAAACTAGTGATAAATAAAATTCAATGGAATTATTGCTTGTGCAATAATTTACACTTATGCATTCCCTAAATCCACCTTCACCTGCTGAAGGAAACCCACTAGTCAGTGATAACTTGGATTCATTAGGGTAGGGTCTTTTTTATCCTCTCTCATTAAAAACTCCAATTTGCTGAAATCAGTCCTCCTTACCTTGCTCTAGGCAGCTTTTAATATACACTTCATTGAATGATTTGATTTCGGTAGGCTCTTCCTTTAGCATTTCCCTCTTGGAAATATCATCATCAAATTGATAACAACTTGCATCGACTTCTCCATATTTACTAATCAGTTTGACATCTATAGGCTCTTCTTTCACTATTTCTTCCTTTAAAATGTCATGAATAGCATCAATACGATTCCCATTCGCGATTTGCTTATTTTCATCTTCCACATAATCTGTTATTGAATGTTCTGCATCACAATTGTGGTATTCTGAAGCCATAGTGTTATTTTTCTATGGAGCCTTATGGAAATGAACACAAAGAGAGTAAACGTTAAACGTTATCAGAGTAGGAGAGTCTTCCCCATAAGACGATGGTGACAGGTGACACTAATAGAAATGAAAGATCATGTGTGAGTCATAGTGACGTATATGGACATGTCATGGCCACCATTCACTCTGGACAGTGGCGGATCTGAGAGTTACAGGTTAAGTTGCCGTTGACATATCTGCTCTTGAAACTTTATTCAGAATTACAAAATACAAAAGCAAAGTTTAAAATATAAAATAATATCAAGATGAAAATCTTGATTGAAGCCCGGGACTAGAAGTGATGACGCATTTGCTGTTTCAGCTGGAGGAAAACCCGGAAAAACCCACAACACCATCAGAAATCAGATCATCAACTTTCTCATAGAAAAGGACACATGCTCCCTGGGAGCTGAGAGAATCAATCTTGGAAAATACACGGCAGTCATCGAAGAGGTGCCAACAATTAGAATAAGGGTGTTTGCAATATGCAGTATAGTGTCCATTGGAAATGCTGCCGCTATGATTAGATATGGCGTAGATATTATAAAGAGTATTCATTCCATCCTCTTGAATGTATATTAGCCCACTATGTATGTTACGTAGGCCACCTGTACTCATGTCCATGTACGTCACTATAATGCGTTAATGGTACAAGATTCTGATTGGATAGAGCTAATTAGTACCTTCTACTCGGAAAACATTTACTTTCTTTGACCAGAACCAGAGAATGTGGAGGGTCCAAGCGTTGTTCCTACAGTGAAAATGTTCGTACTAGATTGTTTCTGTAAAAAGTACTAGATAGATTACTTCGACCAAACTCCTCACTATGGTTTTATCCGAGGGTAGAGAAAGGGTAGTCGTTGCTGACTAGTTAGGTATGAAACTCAAGGATATTGGGGTTTGCAGCAATGGAAAAAAAAGAAAACTCTTTTTAGATTATTCCAAGCTTTCGGCAATATTTATTCTCATCATCAGGGGGACTACAATAGAAGAACAATACATGTGAGTTATTTTTTCGTAATTACAGTTGATGTAATGATATACAGTGGGGCTTTTAATAGTCCCCCCCTGTTAACTTTCAAACGGTTCGACGTAGAACAATGAAAAAAAAACGCAATGAATGATATCACCTACACTACTTTTTGAAATGAAATACATTGTGATTGACCGATAGATAGCGCGGGGGGGCACATCAACTTGAAAATTTCAAATAGCATGGGGGGTCAAGTGGCACTTCGTTGAACAGATAATTCAATTCCCTTTTAAACAATCCTATTTTTTTGAATTTCGTTCAAATATTTTTTCACAACAGGCATTTCAAATATAAGTGCGGATCTGAATGGTACCGTTACCTCAATAACTTCTGAACGGTTTGATATGAAACAATGAGACATGAAATTTATTGAATGGTATTACCGGTCCTACTTTTTGAGAGAAGATACATTACAATTACTACAACTATTCACATATTTAGACAGAAAATCTCTATGAATGACATATTTGATACTAGAAATTTATAAGCGGTTCATGACCAAACGTAATTGAATTAATATATCAAATTGGCGATTTTCTATACAACCAAACTCAAACAATACGCGCGTTTACGGTGACGTCTCGGGACCAATTTTTATTGGGGTAAGTCAGTCTTTGGATGTCAACAAAGCGTATTACAATCCCATAATATTGTATAAGCATATTGCTATGAGTGCTTAAATATCTCCGGAATTCTTTAAATAAAATGTTTGGATGAAGTGCTGTGTTAACAAAATATGCGTTACGGTTTGTTTGCATCCAAAGACTGACAAACACAACAAAAAATGCAGTCGTGACGTATTCACTAAACGCACGTATTGCCATTGGAGAAGCAGAACTCTTGAAGGTTCTTTTTAAGTTGGCAACATGTGCGGCACTACCCTATTTCATGATAAGCAGTTCTGCCAATGTGAAAATCTTGAATTATACACAAAGACATAACTTACACGGCATACACAGACGTTACAGATCACTAAAAATGTGCGCGCGCATCCTATTAGTTTGTTCCTACCATAGACAAATTAAAAATAAAGAGACTGTTTGAAACATTGGCGATCTTGACCACCAAGTTTTTGGTAGATTAAATTCGATTTTTCTATTCATTCCACTTCACATGGCACTTATCTCTCACTATATGCTAGACGGGCTTGCCACTCCTACTGAGAAGGAATCTTTTATTTAGAAACCTATCGAGGTGGGAGATTTTCGGAGTGTTTCTTTCTGTCACTAGGTACCGCCAGTTAAAGTTTATCTTTTCCGGCGTACCTATAGGTGTTACAAGATCGATGATGGTTTGTTTACGTTGTGTCTCACTTCAGCCAGAGTTCTTTGGACCTTTGGCTGGTTGACTACTCCGTACTGATGAGGGCCAAGAAGCCTGAAACCGGTATGCGGATTGTTAGGTGAACACGACATAAATTAAACATAATCGAGCATATCAGAAAGAAACATTTGCATTCAATGTCCATTGATATTATATGGAAGTATGCATGGATTTTCAGGTGAATATCATTCAACGTTCTGCGTGGTATTTGCCAGGAAAGTAGTTGTTTTTCACCTGAGATCTACCTTTCTTTGGTTCCATTTTATATTGAATCCTTTATGTGAAGAAAACCGTTTAAATTCGATTTTTCTATTCATGCCACTTCACATGGCACTTATCTCTCACTATATGCTAGACGGGCTTGCCACTCCTACTGAGAAGGAATCTTTTATTTAGAAACCTATCGAGGTGGGAGATTTTCGGAGTGTTTCTTTCTGTCACTAGGTACCGCCAGTTAAAGTTTATCTTTTCCGGCGTACCTATAGGTGTTACAAGATCGATGATGGTTTGTTTACGTTGTGTCTCACTTCAGCCAGAGTTCTTTGGACCTTTGGCTGGTTGACTACTCCGTACTGATGAGGGCCAAGAAGCCTGAAACCGGTATGCGGATTGTTAGGTAAACACGACATAAATTAAACATAATCGAGCTTATCAGAAAGAAACATTTGCATTCAATGTCCATTGATATTATATGGAAGTATGCATGGATTTTCAGGTGAATATCATTCAACGTTCTGCGTGGTATTTGCCAGGAAAGTAGTTGTTTTTCACCTGAGATCTACCTTTCTTTGGTTCAATTTTATATTGAATCCTTTATGTGAAGAAAACCGTTTAAATTCGATTTTTCTATTCATTCCACTTCACATGGCACTTATCTCAAGACAATGTTTGGTAGTACAAATCACTGCCGTCCTTACTATTTTATAACTACCCCAGCTTTTCAATAATACTAGCATTGTGCGTAAAAAAATGCATGTATACAAACCTAATCTATAATAATGGACGAACTGACCTTTGAAAATCAAACTCCTTTCAATAAAACTTACCTCCAATTATACCGATTCATTGTACTTCCAAAATATAATGAAAACAACCCCGTTTTTACTGTTCAATGATGGCTCTTCTATGTTTTTCAACTGGATCAATGGGAAGTTGTATTAACGAAAATGTCAAAAAAATTATATTGCTTTTTTAAAGGATGGTAGTAATAGTTAGGTAAAGGTAAACAGACTATAGTACAAAGCAGCTTAGAGGAATAAGACCATTGTCTAAAGATATATAGTCAGTCAACCAAACGAGAAATTTTTTGGATACAAATGGATTTCATTCGTAGATGGCGTTAGTCTAATGATCTCCAAAAATGATATATCCGAGTGAGATGGAAGATGGGAAGGAAATCGACCGATGAGGGCACCACCGTTTTCTACAAATGGCGGCATTATACAGGCTTCAGTAATATTGGAATTTTGTGTTTACATTTTTATTTGTGCGTTTAATAACATTTAGAACATTTTGTGAAGTGGTGGATAATATATTGTGACTGAGAAACGTTTAATAGAGATCTATTTGTGCGATTGAAGACGTGACAATACCCTTATTTGTTGAAATATTCAATTTTCCTAACCTGTTCATTTTGGGTTTTAGATTTGTTCTGAAGTTTTGGTGGATTGACTTTGATATTCATTTTCTTTCGAGTTTTCCAGGTATTTAACTGATCAATTACAATCTTATTTACTGATATTATATATTTTTTAGATACATTAACATGAATTTCTACCTAGGAATAGACAAGTTGTTCATGTATTTGGAGGCTACTCAAACTCACGATGCATCAATGATTTCCAGGTATTTAACTGATCAATTACAATCTTGTTTGGTGGTATAAGGACAGGCAGTTTTGAACGCTGGCCACATTGTCATGATGTGGCATTACAGAAAAAAGTCCTCAAAGTCTCGAACTATTTGCCCTCTGTTTGGAAGCAGGACTTAATAATGCAATGGTTATAAAGGAGGTGATTGGCATTCAAAAGCAGTAAAATATTTTTTGGCCCAAAGGATTCACAAATAAGTAAGTCCATTTGTTATATTCAGCACTTTCAATCTAACTCTGAATAACACCTACAATTTTCTTGGTCATTTGTGAGTGATATTTGAAAAATCTTGTTTGGAAACCCCAATTCATTTTTTTAATAGGTCCACCAGGCATGGGATCAATACTGAATCAGAGGCAAGAGCCTCATATGCTTTGAGGAATAGCTACGTCAAAGAAATTGTTGTGAACATTTGTAAAGAGCAGCCATGGCTGGCTTATTCCTCAGAGGAATTGTTAAAATGGACTACCTGTGAAACTACTGGAAATCAAGTGCCCTTTCATAGGTTAGTAGTCGATAATTGTGTAAGTAGTGTCTTAATACACTGTTTTTTATAGGTAAAAAGAAACCTGTCATTGAATTCGTTCATGAATGCAGTTACTTGATTATCGATAATGATCGGCTTGTCGTTGAGGAAAAAGCATCCATATTATTGCCAGGTTCAACTAGGAATGGAGATCCAAAGACTTTTTGAATATAGTTATCAAGCATCATAAAACGTTTAGCAATATAATGTTGCAGACAGTTTATTTGAACAAAATGTTGCATGTAATTTGTTTATATAAACAATAAAACTTGATTTTCCAATTTAATTTTTTATCGTAAGTAATTTTACTGTATTTATTTATATATATATATATATATATATATATATATATATATATATATATATAAGCAACTTGCAGGTACAATCAAGCATTTCTTCCACTCTAAGCACCTCACTTTGCATTTCACTGAAACTTTTTTGTCACTCGCAAACTTATACATTACAACCTATCTTCAAACAATCACACATAGATCCTACCCGTCTTCTAAATATGAAAATCTTTCTCAACATCAAACCCTGTTATCAATCTTACTTATCTTATTTATTCAACTTATACAAATTCTTATCAGTCTGTACCATTATCATTTGTCGTTTTTATTTTTCTTCTACTTTGCTCTAATATGTAATTCTTTAACGACTTTGTCGTCGATAACATTAATTTCTTCTGACAGTAAAATAAGCCTATCTAATCCAGTCACCTAAGGGGTTTCACCTCGGAATGAAAGATAATAAGTTATAAATCTTTGTTTTGGTTTTTAAAACCCTCTCATAAGATCTCGTGTCCGCGTCTTGAAATATTCAAGGTCAAATGTCGCAAAAATTGGTTTTTCGTAAATATCTCACTTCCTATGCTCCCAATGATATTTGCATTCATTATGTAGAGCATAAAATTCTCTAAAATTTTGTTTGAAGCAATTTTTCTACGTTCAACCGTTTTTTGAGAAAGAGGGCGAAGTTATCGGTTCCAGCATTTCATTTTGTAGTATCCAATCCTATTTCTGGGGTTCTATTAATTGTTCCATAAGCAAGTGTTGAATCTAGTATTATACACGATTTATTTGTTGATGAGCTGCTGCACAATATAGAATAAGTGTATAATTAACTTTATAAGCGTATGTATGTTATAGGATTGACGGTTGACTATTCGTTATGACATGTAAGACTGAGACCACTCTATCTCAAAAACGGTTAAATGTATAAAAACTAATTGCAACAGAATTTTTAGAGAATTTCATGCTCTACAACTTCTATAATAAATGCAAATATCATTTAAAGCATAGGAAGCGATATATTTACGAAAAACCGATTTTTCAACCTATGAATATCTCAAGACGATGACCGAGATCTTATGAGAGGTTTGAGCCAACTTTAAAATGCCAAAACAAAGATTTATACGAATTTATAGCATATTATCTTTTGTTCCCAGATTTTCTCCCCTTTTGAAAACTATTTTGTTCCATTAATCTTGATCGATTGAAACTCAAAAATACTTAAAATAACTAGAATGTGCAGTATTATGTCAAAGTTTTGTCCTAAATGCCACGTACCTACAGGGATGATACGAAATATCATAGTTTTTTCCTCAACACACTATCTTCAGTAATCAATTTTTTTTCTATAGCTTTGTAAACATAGGGAAATTTTTAAAGCCATCCCTGATGGGTACAAAAGTAGTGTAAACTTGTATTTGTAAAAAATGGATGAGTAAACATCTTTACCTTTGAATTAGTATCCCTTAACAAGGAGTTGGTGTAAAATAAATAAATAACAATTTTGCAAAAAAATTTCGAAATCTGTGTGAGTATACTTCAAGTCTATTCATTCTGAATTATTAATTATATTTTCAGTAGTTCGAACTTAATAAATATTTGACTCAGTACATAAAAGAAACACTAACAGGTACATAATATGAATTTATTTATATTATAATAAAAACAGACATATTGTACATATTGTAAAAAAGTTAAAAAAAAAGTATTGTTACAGTAATATTTGGAACATTTATTGTTACATTATTGTTAATCCATTCAATACATTCATGATGACTAGTAATATCAAGAATATCTACATCTTAAATTTCGTTAAAACGAGTATTAATACAGTAATATTTAGAACATATATTGGTACATGCAATAATCCATTCAATTAGCGAATACCCCAATGGATGAAGGTAAGTTCAACAGAAGCTTATATCCCACTTCATTTTGAAGAATTAGTTGGTTGTTTCATCCATTCTGTGTAAACTGTTCAGATGCTAGATGAACATGAAAAAAAAAGAAAGATTATTAAAGTAGTCCATGCCACGTATAGTTCTAATTAATTAGTAGAAAAATTAAGTCTGCTCCACAGAAGAAGCATTTATTTCTAGGAAAAAATAGCAATGCATTTCGGCAAAGTATTTTGCCATCTTCAGAGCTCTCTAAAATATACATAAAAACGATACAAAGGCGAACATCGTAAAAATTGATAGAAGAAATAAACAACATCACTGACTTATAGCTCGTCCAGTATTGAAACGACCGTTTGGTAGGTAGAGTGGACACAATTTGATGTGGCTGCTTATGCTACGGTGAATCTTCACCAGTGTCTTGTCATGCAGCGTTTGAAAGGTTAGGTTTGTTTGATTAATAAATAGGTAGTGCAGTTATTTATTCAACTTTGCAATAGTTTACTTGTTACCTTGCCAAAATGCCCTCTGGCAGATTTGTCGAAAAATATTTTTTCCATTCAGAAGTTATAGGAGTGTAAGTTCTCTACGTCTCGTGTATCGCCTATACCAAATAATTTGGTACGCCTATGGAATTTCTATTGATAGCCACAGTTAGACAATGGTTTGGGAATCTTCGAGAAAAATTGGTTGTTAGATAGGGGAAGCCAAAGTGGTCGTTTCAATACTGGACGAGCTATACATCAACATTGAAGTTAAAATGTCAACTCATTAATTTAGTTGATAACCTTTGTTATTAACTTTTACGATGGCCACTCTTGTATCATTTTTATGTATATTTTAGAGAGCCTGAAGATGGCAA
Source organism: Gonioctena quinquepunctata (assembly GCA_018342105.1). NCBI lineage: Eukaryota > Metazoa > Arthropoda > Insecta > Coleoptera > Chrysomelidae > Gonioctena > Gonioctena quinquepunctata. Next base: position 7,735 of record JAFIRS010003899.1, on the reverse strand, counting down.
AATACTCTGCCAAAATGCCTTGCTAATTTCTTTCCTATAAATAAATGCTTTTTACTGTGGACCAGACTTTATTTTTTCTACTAATGAAAAAAAAAGTTTGATAATTTTTTTCAAGGGATAAACAATATTATGACTTTTTTAATGAAAAATCAAAGAGGCTTAAAATATAAATTAAAAAAATCAAGCATTTCACTTTATATTTCTGATAAAATAACCAGAGGTTGTGAGGTATCCCATGTTACATTTTTCATATAAAGTATGGAGTAATTTTCGAATGTTTTGGAAAAAAATAGAAATAACTAAATCTTCACCTTCATTGGCAAATGCCACTGTGCCAATCAAAGGACGCTTGTGATCTCGGGGATTACACAGTTCTTTGATATATTCTGTATACTGTGCATGTGCTCAGTCATGAAAACAAAATGTGTATATGTGTATATATATATATATATATCTGAGGGCTATGTCCATTAAATTCCTTCCATTTTGTTTTTAACAGTCCCCTCGATATTACTCTCTTTCATATATATATATATATATATATATATATATATATATATATATATACCAGCTAGTATATATATATATATATAAGCCACAGGCATAAGCTAGTATATATATATATATATATATATATATACTAGTTGGTACCCGCGACTTCATCCGCGTAGAATTGGTATTTTTTCCTGTTTTTTTTTGTGTTGTTTCATCTAGCTTATGCCTGTGGCTTCCCGTTTCCCATTATGCCGTTATCTCGTTTGGGTGCCATAATTGATTTTACACCGACAGTAACGTTCTGTGACGACTATTACAAATTCACTAACCCCTTTTCAACCCTTTAGGGACAGAATTTTCAAGTTAGGTTGAACATGATTTCTTCATTTGTAATAGAGAGCCAAAACACGAATGTTCATGATTGTAACTCGAAAACTAACTGAAGCCCCATACAAATTTTCACGCCCTTTAGGATATGAATTTCTAAATTCACTGTAACAGGTATTCCTTTATTTGTTACAATGACCCCTCAAATACAAATTTTTATGACCCTAACTTAAAAGCATTTTAAAACACAGAAACACGTATTTCTTCATTTGTAACAAAGACCTCAAATACCAATTTTCATGAGCCTAACGGAACCCCTATACAAACTTTCACCCCTTTAGGGTTTAATTTCTAAAAACACAGAAACACGTATCTCTTCATTTATAACAAAGACCTCAAATACCAATTTACATGAGCCTAACCTAAAAACTAACGGAACCCTCATACTAACTGCCAATCCCCATTTAACCCCCCATTTCACAACGTCAGGGATTGAATTTTCAAAAACACAGAAAAACGTATTTCTTCATTTGTAATAAAGACCTTAAATACCAATTTTTATGAGCCTAACCTAAAAACTAACGGAACCCTTATTCTAACTGCCATTTCACACCGTCAGAGGTTGAATTTTCAAAAACACAGAAACACGTATTTTTTCATTTGTAACAAAGACCTCAAATGCACATTTTTATTACCTCAACTTAAAAACTAACGGTAGTCCTATACAAAATTTCGACCCCCATTTTAACCGCTTTAGGGTTGAATTTTCAAAACACGTGTTTAATTGAGAGAACTCGAAGCACTATCCTACTAGCATTTAGAAAATTGCATATGTATTGTCTGCACTTTAGATTGAAATATACTTTTATTTAAACTAAACCTACCTTCTCCGTAAACTTCATTCACAAGTGTGTGGCACTTCCTTCCATAATATCTAAAGTTTCTATACCTTGAACGCGGATTATCACGTTCTCTCCTGTGCTGGTCTTTTTTTTTTTGGAGTTATGCTGATCCCTTCTTCTGTTTGGCAAATTTAAACTTGGAACCGCTATTCTTTTCAGCCTAGGCTTTTGAGTTGCACAATCTGAAATCATCATTATCTTTATTTGATTCCTATATAAAGAGGTAGAAAAACAAAATAAGATTCCTCCAGATGACTGCCATCAATTATATTCTGTATACAATGAAAAACTAGTTTTAGACCAGTGTATAAAAAAGACACACTATTTCAGACATTGACAGAAATTACAAGTGTTGAAAAAATTATATTTTACAAAACTACGTTATCCTAATCATATTATTTATATGTCTGTTGATAAAAATGAAATATTTCACAAAGAATACATTGAAATGAATATATAGGCATACTGGCAATTAGATTTCGTTGTACTAACCTGGTAAGATGAAATCATGACTTGCGAAATGAAGTAAACATACCACTGCCGCTCTCGAGCCTGGTTTTTTTGAGTTTAAATTATTTATCCAAGCCTTATATTGTAAATTTTTGCCCGGAGTCCAAGTTTAGTGACTCCATATATTGCTACTCCTTCTTTTCAGGAAACTTGTGAAAAGAGAGGTTACAAATTCACGCTACTCCTGCTATTACAACCAAACGCACAACAGTATATATGGCTCGGCGAACGAACTTTCGACATTGTCTTCGGTATAAAAAAATTCCAATTTGTTGTTAGCTAGTATTTACACAGCAAATCGTGAAAATAACACAACAGTCATATGGCGGCAATATAAACGAGCCTGCACTTGACAGTTCAGTTCATCTCCGACAGGGGCCGTATCAGGATGATTAATTCTCCAATTACCCGACCTTGAGGGGTTAAACTGGAATAAGGAATAACAATATTTTGTTTGTGTTTTCCGCCATCTCCTATGCCATTTGAATTTGGTAAATATTTAGTTACATCACTCATGCACTCCGAATATGGGGAAAACACTTTTCTTACGTGTTTTTGCCTCCTGAACACGAATCCGGAAGAAAAATGCGGCGGTCTCATACCGTTTCAGAGTTACATCGCTTTTTCCGAAATAAATTTCAAGCACCGTTTTCTCGCACAAAACTCACTCAAAATGCCTCCTTCTTTTAACCATCATAAACAATACACCCTAAATCACTTATTTTCGGCACAACTTTGCACAAAATATCGTCGTTTTTATCGAAAAAGGTCCTCCTTCTTACACAGTCCGATTCATTTATTACCAACATGAAAAATTAAAAAAGTTAATGAATGTCATCTGTCAAAAAAATTCATTTGCAACTGTGTAAGAAGGAGGATTTTTTCGATAAAAACGACGATATTTTGTGAAAAGTTGCAAATAAGGATTTAGAGTTGTTTATGCTAAAAGAAGGAGGCATTTTGAGTGGAGTTTGTCAGAAAACGCTTGAAATTTTCGAAAAAGACTAAACGTATGAACTCATTCTTCGACAAGCAAACACTCAAAAATGTTTCATTCGATAAGTAACTAAATATTACACTAATATCACTAATATGTTTAGAAACAAAATAGTTATAACGAAAAGTAAGGTTATGTTGTAGAAGAATGGATATATTATTTCTGATAATACAATCAATAGATTCAAAAGACCATTGCCTACCTATTTTGAGTTGAATTTACTCGAAAATGCATTACTGAAAATCTTATATATTCATCGAGTTTCCAAACACTGATGTTCTCTTTATACTCAGATAATATTGCCTTGTGCTATAAAACATTTTCTTTCTAAATAAGTTGATACCTCTTGGACAAACCAATGGCTTCTTGAGATACGACCCAAAATCAATGAATTTTCAAATAGTTATTGCCAATAAATCTGCTGTGTAAGCTAAGTTCTGAGAATACAATTTTATTGGTGTCAGCCCAAGCAAAAGAAACTTCCAATAAAGATTCCCTTCCAGTGGTCATTCATACTTTTTCTTATGGAGTGTAGTGTATATTATCTTACCAATATTTGTAGGTAAATGACTATTTTATACATGTATGTTTCAGATGTCTGGGAATAAATGTGCCTACTACAATTGTGGGCTTTCAGCCGGAATAATCCTTCGTTGAGACTATTCCATTTTCCAGTGAAAGATACCGCTAGATGTAAACGTTGGATATTACACTCAGGTATTATATCTCCCTTTTCCAATTATGAGTAATATTATTGTAGAAATATATTAAAGCCTTCCAAGAAGCATTTACATATTGAAAAAGATTTAATAAATCTCAAGTAACTTTCTTAGCAAAAAAATAGGATTGCTGGAAGTTCATCTGAAATGTTGATGATTGTAGAATTTAAATTCTCAATAGTTCAAGGTATGGAACATTTCATACAGGCATTTGTGTGATACTAGTGTAAAGGTGTATTTGCGTGGTTTGCATAGTTAGCAGACTCCCCAATAGATCGTTCATCATTCTCTATGCCACACAAAAAGTCACTTTTTATCTTGAAAAAAATTACAGTACTCCAAACTACTCGAATCAAGTTGACTGTGCCTTCATACTATACCGGGTGACAACGAGATCACTTTCGGGCTGCCTTTTTTTATTTTTCCACCATCTTTTATCATAACTTACTTTTATTTCATTATTTATTAAAATTTTGCCGTATCTCGCATATTTAACAAAGCCATAGTTGCCATTGCCGTGGAAATGACAATATAATTAATACAATATTTTTTATCATAATGATAAACATTACTTTTTTCCATTTTTATGTCTAAAATGTGACATATTTCAACTCAAATTAGTGAGAGAAGTTGTACTTTTAATCACTAGTGATTAATAGTATATTGTTTTACGAGTGACGAAAGTAACATTTTTTTAAGCGAGAGAACAGTTTACCAGCCGAGGCTGGTAATGTTCACGAGTTTCGAAAAATATTTTTGACGAGTGAAACACTATACTTTTTCTACAACCCTGTTTATACCATAATAATATGCTAAAAAAGGACGATGAACAAATATTTTATTTTAAATTAAAAATAACAGATTTTTTTTAAACGTTACTTGTAATTTAAATATTGGTTAATTGTTACATTTGAGCAATTATTGAAAATTATAGGAGTATTACAATCAGGATTTTTATGTATTGAGGTAGACGATGCCACATCTGTTATGATGTTAACTGATGTCACTCCAGATGAAGATGCGCCGTAATCAGATAGGGTTGAATTTTGTATGGATTAAAAAATTTTTGTTTGTATTTGATTTTTGCTGCTAACTGATTGATCAACATATCCCTCCGCAACGTTACTATCAGCCTCCATGCTTTTTTAATTGAAGTAAATCACCTCCTGCATCCACTAATAGCGTTGCGGAAGTTCTACGCAAACAATGCCCAGTATATTTTTGGGGATCAGGCAAGTTTAAATATTGAGCTATTTGCATAAGAAATTTACTGAATTTATTTATTCCCACAACCTGTCTAGTACACTTTCCGTTCTGTTAGTTAATAAAGAATTTTGAATTTATTTTGTCCATATCTAGTGGACGGGGGTTCATATAAATTTTAGAAAGGCGAAGAGCTGCAAAATGATGTTAACAAAATTGAATGTATAAATTTACCAACATTAACGAATTATTAAGAAATATAGCCAGTTATAATTCAAAATGCTAATGTTTGTGAAACGGTAAAAACTACAATTTTTCACCTAAATTGAATAAATCTCCTTCTTTTGTAAGTCGATTAAAATGGTTTTATCTCTCTTTATTTCATTCTGAACAACTGGGTAGTACTGATAGTCTCATATTATTTTCAATTTATCAAATATGTTACATTTGATTTATTTGTTTTCAAATAGATATGGCAGAAATGATTTATGTAAATTTGTAGTTTTGGTGGTATAATTGGAAAACGTATTGTTTCTTTTTTTACTAATAGAGGAATAAATATGTCTGATGACTTTCGAATTCAAGTACTCACTAATAAATATTCAAAAATATCTCAACTAATTGGCATATTTTTTCTTTCATTATAGATTTTTTTCACCATATTTGGAAGAAGATTTGCATCTAATAATTGTTCCCTTATCCCATGTATTGAGTTTTATCATAATAATCTATTTCTTTCAGTATGCATACCAGAAAAAAACACAAGAGTTTTTTCACTTCCATTGGCATCATCTTCTCATTCTACCCCACCACTAATTAGCCATGAAAATTGTGCGAGGAAGAGGCAACACCTACCGCTACTGAAGTCTCGGACCTCAAAAATTCTGTCCAAATTCGAAGTGCAGCAAGAAAACTAATTTTTCTGTGAGCATTGTAACCAGATCTTTTGTAGCTCAGAACAAGAACTGTTTTTATAAATTGCATAAAAATAAGTTGATACAGACCAAGTGTACAAAAATTGAATAAAAAATTGGATCCATAATTGTAACTACTGTTGAAGACTGGCTATACAGGGTGTTGGGAAAACCACACACCTGACTACCAATGTTGACGACTGGACTACGGGGTGTTGTGATTTAACCCACCACACCTGTAATACCAGACGTTATTCGTTAGGTTGGAAAAACGGTATTAAAAGCATCGACTATCTGAATATAGTCGAACCGGATATGATATATGGAGCGGTCTACAAATATCAATATCCTTTCTTTCAATACCGGAACATGGGCTGTTTATTCAAGAAGTACTACCGTTCAGAAAGATTCGAACCAAACAATGATTTAATAAAATAATAATGCACTCATAAAGTTAAGAATGTATATATATATATATTTAATAAAAATTGACACAATTCTATCAATCGTCTATGGACGTATGATAGGCCACAATATTCGTACAATGAAAACGAATGTAGCGTATTGGCAGATAATTCTGCAATGGGCTTCACAATAGAAATAATTTTACTAAAAGAAACAATCTTGAAAATCCATTGCTACAAACGGATAACAATACTTCTATTTTTGCGATCTTTGTAAACTTGAAACTATGAATATAACTTATAGACACATACACATTTGGAAAGGTTGAGTTTTTGCCATAAACATAAATACAGAAAAACAAACATGAGACTCACCCTGTTTAACACTTATTCACTGGAGTAGTTTTAAACGGCAATTAGAATTTATTATTATTAGTTCTTTTTCTCCCGCGTCAATCGTTTATTCTAATTAATTCGCCCGGTATATTCGTATACAGTTAAGGTTTTTCTAAGTGATCGTGAACCATTGAAATTGCTAATCCCGTTGTATTATCTCTGTTTTGGAATCTTTGACAATTGGTGGAAACTATACTGTTCACTCGGGTTTTTACTAGGAGCTTCAATACTTGATTTGAATTTGCTGAGTTTCTATGTTTGCTGAAGTTCACTACCCTGGTTTGGAAACTTTCATTATTATTGTACGATACTGTACTTAGACTGACGTTTATACCGCACTTTTGCGAATGACATGTTCTCGAAATATTTTCGTATAATATAAGTGATGACTGAATGGGTTACTGTTTTGAACTAACTTGAATTCTAACCTTACATTTGAGGTTACATGGTCTTTGGTTCACTGTCGAACACCGAATCGAATTGCATTTTTGACATGAAACTACGCTTTTATATGATCTCACCGGGAGCAGAGCGTGCTTAGTGTGTTTATGTGCGATAACGAGGTGACATCGTAAATTGATAGGGTCCTTGTTTGTTCTAACTCCGTTCTCGCTTATCTATGTTTTAATTGGATAATATATTTACGGTAGCTGTCGCTATCGCGGAATTAATGACCCCATGTTTATCGAATTTGGACGGGTGTTTGAAATATGGATATGTTTTCTTTCGGTAGTAAATAAAACTGATTTTCTTATCTCGCTGGAATGTACCAGTAGCAATCAATAATCGTTGTTTACGCTTCTAGTTGAATGATTTATGCGTCCGGTCTACAAGGGATATTTCTTGGTAATTATTTTTAAAGCATTTT
>JAFIRS010003898.1:62500-109328 GCA_018342105.1 Gonioctena quinquepunctata | reverse complement strand
TTCTAGAACAACGCCCAACAATATACCATAATTTGTATTCCGTAAAAAATCGGTCAAAGATACCTCCCATATATTTTTATAAAACCTTCCCAACACCTATTAGTGAACATAACAAGAAACGCAAATGGACTAGTTGACATATTTGACATTTGACACGTCGGTAATAAAAAAATCTTAAGCGATATTTCACACGGCCTTCTGGCGGTGCTGCCTACAAATATATTTATTTATTGATTGCAGAATTAAATCATAGTTCCTACATGAAACAGTCTTTGGAAAGCTTATACAAAAAAATATTGTATGCAACACATACGCAAATGGCTTTTGCGGACTCATTTTCATATTACGTACTCGGCTAGCGCCTCGTCCGTGAACATTACGATTCGTCCACAAAAGACTCATTTTTCGTACTTACGTACTTACATAAACTACTATTCCATGCATGCAACATCGTGCAAAATTCTAATATTTTAATCAGGTGTTCAGATACTGATATACTTGTTGTAATGTTAGGAAATATGGAAAATTTATCAATTTCCTCGAAGATTTGGATTGAAGTTGGAACTGGAAACCGCCAAAGAATAATTGATGTCAATAAATTGTACGAATAATTGGGTTATTCTCTGTGCAATGCTCTACAAGGATTGCACGCTTTTACTGGCTGCGATTTCAACCTGGCATTTTACAACAATTTGTTTGCCACTTATATGACATAAAAAAGTTAAAATCAGTGAACGAGGCACGATTCGTTTTGTTTTCAAAAACGTATAAATGATTCGTTCAAAATAAAAGTAAAAAACGTAGATGGATCGAGTATGACACCATGTTAATCACAATTGATGCGAGAATTTTTAAGAGCGAGTTACATTGTAAACAATTGGCACGATGCCCATCGGAAAGTCACGACAGAACTGTCTCCAATCAATCACGGGTGGAAAATAATGGAGAACAAATATGAATTTGATTGGTTCGAAGGCGAACAAGTACCACAATTGGTCAACGATGTCGTCCTTCAACCTCCACAGGAAAATTCAGGTATGCAAATAATATTGTTGGCAAAACTTCAGTGCTTTCTATTGTATATAATTACAGCAGTTATATTTATTTTCCAGATTCCCAATCAGAAACGACAGAGCTTGGAACTTCTGATCGTGAGAGCCAAATCAACGAATTTGATGATTCGGGGGAAGAATTTGATTACAATGAGTGAATTGTTGCACATATATAATAAATGTTTAATATTATCAAATTATAATTAATTAACCGACTGGTGTTTATAAATACTATACGATAACATTTTGCCGCAGAAAAGCTAGGAATTTTGATTTGTAACCTACATATATTTACAAGCTTTAATTTAGGTTGACTTGTCAGTTCGTTTGTTAGTTAGGGTCAAATCTTGCCAGGTGACAATGCATTATGAAATTTTTGTTAGAGAAAAAAACAAAATGGCTGCTCCAAGATGGCGAGCGAGATTTTTAATTATGGTCTGATTTAATTCAAAATTGGTTCGTGGAGTTTTCGGGTCGGAGATTATGAGTTTTTTGTCAAAATGTATAAATTCAAGATGTTGGCTCCAAGAGGAGGTTCTCTAGTCGACGCATATATATATTTTTTAATGGCCTATTCAATCTATTTCGTTAAATTATAATAAATGAAAAATTGAGCCGTCGCGTCGCCTGCAACGATAAGCGCGCGCGCGCGCGAAATTTTTATTTCTTTTCTTGCTGACTGACGGGTGTTGCCCCACAAAATCGTTGACTGACCATTTTGATTATGGTCGATACAACAATTAATACCCTCACAAAAGTTTTAAAGTGTAGTAAACGAATTGCACAGTATTTATTTTTTAGACATATATTGGGGCCGACTGACCAGCTTCGTCTTCACATTCAGCTGACTGACTGTCATAACTTTCATTTATATGCAATATACAATTTGTATAACGATTTTCAGCCTTAGTAAATTATTCAATTACCTCGGTAGCTACGACAGCTTCGATAGTATACCTGAAACACCTGTTCTCAGTTTCGCTTGAATGACCGCAGTATGTTTGTGTACACTAATAAACTAAAAAAAAACTAGGCTTAGTAGGGGTTGATTTATTCACTTCTTTTCTTATTACGTCACGGTTTTATTTTCTAAATCATTTTAATGAAAGAATAGACTCTATGAAACTTATATACATCGCACTTAATGAAGAATATCACAATTTTTTCATGTTTACCTTACAATAAACTCTATTAAAAATAAAAAAATATGGTGAAAATTTTTTTTTGATACGTCTTATAGTTTTCGAGATATTTAATTGTTTAGCTAGGCGTGCAACGACGCGGATTCATCGGCCGCTGTGACGTCACTGTACAACGGTCGGTCAGTACGTGCTCTGCTTCCGAGCTGTGTGTATGAAGTATGCGTCGAAAATTGATGAAAATGTCGAATCCAGAAACTAGAAAATCGTGTATTGTGCCAAAGTGTTCAAATAAAACTACTAATGCACCCGAAAAGTTGTTTTTTATTGTTGCTTTCGAACCTAAAAGTCGAAAGAAATGGATGCAAATCATGATGTTCTGGGGTGATTCGGCATTTCACTGTACAAATATCTTTTTTAACTTTTACATATCGAATAGCGTCGTCGCCGAAGCTGTTTCAAGCCGATCTAAAATGAAATAAACATAAGTTGATCTAATATATAAAAAATAAAATACAGTAAATATAAAATCACTCTACACATGCACTCTGAATATAGGGAAACAACTTTTCTTACATGTTTTTGCCTCCTGAACACGAATCCGGCGTGTCTCATACCGTTCCCGAGTTAGAGAACTTTGAAAAAAAAAAAAACTCATTTTCAAGCGCCGTTTTCTCGCACAAAAATCACTCAAAGTGCCCCTTTTTTTACCAGCATCAACAATACACCCTAAATCACTCATTTTCGGAACAACTTTGCACAAAATATTGTCGTTTATATCGAAAAAATCCTCCTTCTTACACAGTTCCAAATGAAGAAATGTCATACTTTGACAGATGGAATTTAGTAACTTTGCCTTATTTTTCATGTTGGTGATAAATGAATCCCCGCCAACTTTTCGAATTAAAATGTGAGCAATAGTTTCCCCTTCATTTATATGTGCAATTGTTGTGGGCGGTGATTCATTCATTACCAGCATGAAAAATAAGGCAAAGTTACTAAATTCCATCTGTCAAAGTGTAACTTTCTTTATTTGAAACTGTGTAAGAAGGATTTTTCGATAAAACGCGATATTTTGTGCAAAGTTGTATCGATTATAAGTGATTTAGTGTGTATTGTTTATGCTGTTGAGAAGAAGGAGGTATTTTGAGTGATTTTTGTGCGAGAAAACGGTGCTTGAAAATGAGGTTAATTTTGTTTTAAAGTTCTCTAACTCGGGAACGATATGAGACCGCCGCATTTGTGGTCGAACATCCGATAGCAGAGCAATGATTGAGTGTACGGTGAGAACGTTGTGTTGTGGAATGACGTCACGGGAGCATGGCGCGCTCACCCGAAATATTTGAATAGAACGGAAACTAAAATTGTCGTAACTTCAACACTACTCGCTTGATTGAAATGAAACAAAATCATGTGTATTTATAAACATTTAGGCTACACGGTCATAAAGTTTCAAGTCATTTAACAGACCCAGTGACATTCTTCATTGTCAACTTGTCAAAGCTCCTTGTAGAAACGTCATAATGCAGGTCATGGCTGCCTTAATTGGGTGCTTGATTGAAAGTTACTATCATGTGTATTTATAAACATTTAGGCTACACGGTCATAAAGTTTCAAGTCATTTAACAGACCCAGTGACATTCTTCATTGTCAACTTGTCAAAGCTCCTTGTAGAAACGTCATAATGCAGGTCATGGCTGCCTTAATTGGGTCTTACAGAAAATTCTAATCTATTTTCCAAATCATATTGGTATAAAACTTTCTCACCAAATCTCCCTCGAGCTTGAATTTAAATCCGGAAATTGTTCATGCTCTAGGGAGATTATAAGTGAAAATAATGTAAATGTTATTAGAATCCAACTTCATATTAAAACTTAATTTTTCACTTTCTTTATTACCACGATGGTATGAGAATGAAAACTGAAAAACTTCCTCGACGGTAGAATGGTCCTTCATTCAGGTTATGTACTATCCCTGACAGTTATGGTACCTACCTCGATATCATATCTGCAAGTTGAACAAACTAATAACATTCCATTTGTTGATATATCCCAAGACTAATCGATGGGTAACAGTACAGTGCCCACATGCCCTTGATCCTGGTGAAGAAATAGCAATAATAAGCGCCTCGGCCAGGTGAAATGCACCGGCACCAGGTGTATTGAAAATACCAGGGTTGGATTTAGATCAGGTCACGAATATTTTGGCAACCCCTTCTGAACGGTCATTTTCGAGTTATCTGAAAAATATTATATATATATATATATATATATATATATATATATATATATGAAGCAATTTTTTTTATTACGGAGTAATAAACAGAACAGAACAGAAGTCAAACTAACTTCAAAGTTAAAAAAAGAATTGAACTCGACTGAACATATTGAGATTAGTATGTAACGGTTTAGTCTTCAATTTGGTACAGATTTACCATTCAACTGAATTTTATGATGTTTTTACTTTTACGTATGCTCTTCCTTACGGTTGTTTTTATATATTTAGTTTTATTAGAAAGCAACTTTGCTGTTTCGAATTTTGCTAAGACTTTTTGGGGAAGTTCTACTCATTAAACAATGAACGATGAGTATATTCCAATTCAATGCCAGTATGACTAAGGCAAAGCAAAAATAAATATGGCGATTTTGACTTCGGGTCATGCATGTTCGATTCCTCGTACGCCTGTCCTATTGACTGATTCAACAAATGAGATGTCATTGGACAATATCTTCTGATATGGGAATTATTTAGAAAAATCCAAAATAGCTGTCAATGAACCTTTTTTTGTATACGCTTCCCAAAACGGCTACTATAGGAATAAAAAAAATTTGTAAAATGCTACTTTCACGGTCTTGTCCGTGAAGTGTCGTCATGGCAACACTTTACGAACTGAATTTCATTCATTCATAAAACATAACTGAACATTAACGGGTGTTTATAAATACTATAAAAACTATGCACCGATAACATTTTGCCGCAGAAAAGCTAGGAATTTGATTTTTTCAGAATAAAATTGTTAACCTATATATATTTATTGGATGATAACAATTTAGGTTTCATCTATCCCAAATGTCACTTACCATTCAGGATTACCAGGAAGTGGGCGACATCTAGCAAACTAGAGGAAAACAGGATTTTGCTATATACTGAATACATTTGAAATTTTCTTTCAAATTTGGAGTATCTTTCTGAATGGTTGTCATATTTACTTACGAATTCATTATATTCAACTATCCCCAATGTTCTAAAAATCATACTATTAACGTTATTATGTGGTAACTTAGATATATTGATAATTATTGTGCCCATAACGTCTCAATGACTATTTTAGAGTCGTTATATGTCCACCAACATAACAAAATCGCAGATACGTTGTATAAAAATAGAATCTGATACGTTATCTGAAACTGTTCTGTTACACGAAAAGTACTTATATACGAGTATGCGTAATGAAATTGTTACATAACAAGTACTTTTTTTTCACATCATTTGAAACTACTTTATTACGGGTAAAGTACTTTCTCAAAGCGTAACAACAACTGAGCTGTTATGGTATCAAGTCTCTTCTTTTTAGGTTAGGTTAGGTTTAAGTAAACTCGAATTTGAAATAAAAAAAAATATATTTATTATTACACTCAAATCAACTACAAATTTTCTGAAGTCACCAAAATATATTACCTCAGAACATTCACACTCAAGAAGCCTCAAAACAGAAACATCATTTTCACAGAGCAAGTTGCTCCACAGCTGACGAAAGCTGCTGAAAAATTCTCTGAACCTGGTTTTTCGGCGTACCTTTTTCAGGAAATAGCTCTAATTTGTTCAACGAAAGTATTATCCGTAAATTGCAATTGTTCAAGAGACAGTGAAGGGTCGCCTCTCGATGTTTTGCGATACCCAATGTAATAATGAATTATTTCAAGTCAAATAAACTTCATATCCCTTCCTGCTATTCGCTTATGGGAAAGATCTGTAATTTTATCCTGATAGAACAATTAAAATTTACAGATAATACTTTCGTTGAACAAATTGGAGCTATTTCTGTCTTGAAGCGTTGTGAAGGTGAATGTTCAGAGCTAATATATTTTGGTGACTTGTAGAATAAAAGTTTTGTGGTTGATTTGAGTGTAATAGTAAATTAAAAAAAAAATCGTGACCCAGCTCGGGATCGAATCCCCGTCCTTTCGCGAGCGTTGTTCGGAGTTAGGTGAGCTCCAGGCTGCGCTCTGAAAGAATCGTTGATCACCCGCCCCCGCCTGCAGAGGTACACACTTGTCAGAAGGTAAGGACGGTTTCTATGTGAAACCTTTCCTTGTATCTTATCATTTTTAATTTACGTAGCCAGCTCTCCGCCCACTATTAGTGAACATAACAACAAACGCAAATGGACTAGTTGACATATTTGACATTTGACACGTCGGTAATAAAAAATCTATTTTTTTTATTGGTGCCCCTTTTTACCCATTCAAAGCACGCCTCAGCGTGTTTAAATCGACCATTCGCGATTCTGCCTCACTATTAAAAAAATCGATATTAGAATAATTCATTTTTGAGCTCTGGTGACAACAAATATTGGTCTTTGATAACAAATTGCAAATGAATATCTGTTTTTCTCATTTCCATGACAACGAAAGGTATACTGATGTCACATCACGAATTCAACCATTTTGCATTATTAGTTCTTATTTCTATTTTTTGTAGTAATAATACCAGTATATATGATTTCAAGTGCACCAATAAAAAAAAATAGCGTAAAGTATTCGTGGATAACTAGTCTTAAAAACACTTGCTCTATTTCGAGCACTTCGGCTGCGCCGTCGTGCTCGAAAAATCGCGCCCGATTCGAATCAAAATTGGTGTGTGTTGGGGTTTTCAGGGTCAAAGATTATGAATTATTACTTTAAAATTCATAAAATCAAAATGGCGGCTCCAAGATGGTCGATGATCTCTGTGTTCATGGTCCGATTCTATTCAAAATTGGTATGTGGGGATTTTTGGGGTCGAAGATTATGAATTTTTTATCAAAATTCACAAATTCAGGATGGCGTACGAGCTTTGTAATTATGGCCCGATTTAATTCAAAATTGGTATGTCGGGGTTTTTGGGGTTGGAGATTATGAATTTAGTCGAAGATCATTGATTTTTGGTTAAAATTCATAAATTGAAGATGACAACTCCAAGATGGCGGATGAGTTAATCTTTAAATGGTCTCCCCATTGAAGGACTAGATAGCTCAGAACTCACAGGGAGAAAAGGCCTCATCATAACGATGCTTTAACAAAAAAGCATAGATTAACAAAAAAACTTGTTAAAGACAAGCTTTTATTCAAATACACTCAAAAGTAAAAATAATTGGTTTGGATGTGTGACGTAGGTTATTCCGTGAGTTATGGATTCAAGATTCTTTTCAAATGAACTCAGTGTCGAGATAGAATACATGACTTAGAGTGAACATTTTATGGTATAGGCTTACAAATAAAAATTGTGAGTCCATATTTTTTCGTAATTAAGAAAGCATTTATATGAGATTATATTGGCCACAAATGGTTCACAGCAGGCTACTCAACATGTATTCCTTTCCATATACAGGAAGTTTCAATTACCAATCAATCGACATTTCACCAATAGAGTCATTGCTAGTCATTGGTGGGAAGTCGATTGTAGTTTATTCTAAAATTCCATATGCAACATATATCTAGAATCTAGAAATTCTCCAAGGTATATTGAAATTGATTGTTGTTACGCGAATGTGATACACTCTGTACACGTACGAAACATTTTTGTAATGAAATATGAGTATATTCAGTTATATACCTATAATATTGGTTTTGAATGATTTTGTTTTATTTTTTGATATTTTGCGAGATTCTTTTACCTTCACTCGAGTCGTTCTACTACTCGTAGAATATACATATCATTCAAAATATTGCAGAGAAAATTGTTCAAAATCTTTCAACAGATGTGTGTCGAACACATATTTGTGGAAATGTTTCAATAAAATCAATATCAAACATTACTACTTCGAGGAAATCATCAGTAAAGGACACCCTGTATATTTCATGTATCTGCAGAGTGAACTTCCACCGTGAACGATCGAGTTTGTAACCGTCTTTTCCGGAATTTCAGGCATTTGGATATATCAATAAGCAGGACTGGTGCAGTTTCATGAGAAATGCACAATAGATATATCAGTTAATTCAGGAGATGCTGATATCATCAATCGCAATCGTTTGTATCCTACAAAATATCTGAAAATGAATGAAATTCCACCGCTCAATTTTTTGGAAATCACTGAAAAACTTGCTATCTTTGGACTCATCCTGCATATCGTCTGTACGTGCAGGAATCATTGTTCTCTATAGTGTATTCAAATCTGCCGTATGAACAATCGATGCATACTCGATTTGGTTTATGTATTCGAAAAAGTCTCTCCACAATGGCCATTTGAAACTTTGGTAAAGTTATCTTTAGCACCCTATATAATCTAAACTGTTGAATTTAGAGCGGTGGTGCAATGGAGACATTTGATCAGCATCACGAGTTCTGCAATATAGAAAAAATTGAGCAAATTCACCGAAAGCCAATTTCCCATTGATGCGGTGCGAGGTCCTTTCTTTGGTCAAGCACTTAGTGATTTTCGTGAAAAGGGACACAACTGTTGTTGTAAACATTAGTGATAAAATTCATTGATGTGCCTCTCAAATTATTCTCTTCCTCTTCACTATTTGGTAGGGCGCTGATGAAATATTCTAAATCTTTCGCTATTTGAGGAATTGGTATTTCTTGTGACATAACTGGAAAAGAGAATTTGGGATCCAGACTCAAAATGTTTTTACATTTTTTGGGAGCTCTATGTCATTATAATTATTGATCCAGTTATCTTTAATTTTTATTTTTTTGAATATAAAATATATAATGTAAATAGTAAAATGCTCTTTTCAAAGCTGTGATTTGGTGTCCTCTTGATCATGGAAGAGGACGTATGCTTCTCCACTCACAATAGATTTTGGTGATAGCGGTGATACTCTCGAATCATTGTACTCGTGCCATGTGCCTGCATAAGGGTGCCTACAGTAAGCCGTGTAGTGTCCGTTAAAAGTTGTACCGCTATGGTTGGATACAGCATACAAGTTGTAGCGACACGGAGCTGCGTTATCTACTGCATACATATTCATATCTAATCCATCGAGAGGGAAGTCAATGGAGACATTTAGTTTTTCTCTGAATCTCTCCATCTGCGGAAATATTTTCAAGTGAATTACTGAAATTTGGGGAATTCAAGTATATATAATGACTTCGGGAATTTTCTCCTTTCCTTGCATTTAGAACAAGTGGGTTTTTCGTCATCATCCAGAAAATTTTCCCTAGTAAACAAGTCTTAACATTGTGATAGTCTGAGCTTGCCAGTACTCTGTGGAATAGGGAGTGAAAGGTCCCAGAATGGGTCAAAAGTGACAAAACAATGGCCACAGAAAATACATTTCAACGATGATTTCAGTTGACCAACAAAGTTATCGACAATTTTTGAGTTGTCCATTCTAAGATATTTCGACCAAGACCCTTTGGCCTTTTCATTATCGCTCCAATTTTCATCGATTTCTATGAACATAGGTTTAGGCCTTTCTCTTACTCTGTTTACATCTTCATGAAGACCCGCCAATAAATATCTGAAAAATTCCTTGGCATCCTGTTGAGCGTTACCCATAAAACGAGGTGCAAATCTTTGTATCTGGTTTTTCAAAGAAACAGTGTTAACCACCACATCAGACGAATCTTCTGACCAAAGTACTTTTACCACTTCTCCAAATGCTTTCATCAAAGCACCCTTCATACTTGATGCTTGTGTTGATATCCTTCAAATGTTCGCCTTTTCTCAGATACTCGAGCAATCATCTGGTATTCGATAAATATTGTATGGCGCTATTCATAAAGCAGGTATTGCCAATGTTTTTCAAACCATTGAGACCGAGAGTTTTGGAGCTTCCAAGCACAAGTGGTTTGATGGAATCATAATTGAGGGAGATGCGCTCACCGCCTCTGCAATCTCCAAAGAAATAGTCTCTTATGCTATGATTTTCTCTATCATTGGAGCGCCGCAATAAGGAACTCGATTGGAGGTTGCTTGAAATCGAGTTGGATAAAGATATGTTTTTGGAAGTGGATGAATCCAAATTATACTTTTCAGGTATTTGGCTCCGAATAATAGATTTATGGATACTACTTGACATATTAATTCTCTGTGGACGGATAAATATATCATCCAAACGTTGAGTAGCAGGAATAGAACCCAGAATTGACGTTGCGTTTCCTCTTTGGATGGCGATACTGATATGTTGTATCAAAAATGTTCTTGCTCTTCGATCATCTGATTTATTGATAAATTTTTTTCCAATATGATTAATTAATTCGATGGCATAACTACCAAATGAACCGAAGGTTTCAATTGCTACCTGATGAAAAATGCATTGATCTTTCAAACTATAATATTTTTTTCAATTTTGACTTATCAGCAGAATCTGCAGCCTCACCAGCATTTCTGGATGTTGAATCAATATGTGATGCTGCAACGGTATCTACGCAGGTGAAGTCCCAGACTAAAGGTTTTCCATGACTCCATGGAATGAGAGACATCCCATCTGGACGCTTTCCATCATCACGAATGATTCCCAGAGGTTCTAAGACAGCAGGAATATCAGCAGTTGATAAAGCTCGCTTGATCGAGTCATTTACAGTTGAATGACGAGACGAACGCCCGGAACTGAATCTACAACTCAATCCATGCGTCCCTTTTTCGTTGACGATAAATCCACATCTGCATTAATGACTCACATGAATAGAACAGCCCAAACGTAAACCCACAGAAATCCTGAAAGATTAATCATTTAATAAAGTTCCAAGGAATGCAACTGGAAGAGCGTTGAGCCAAGCTCCAGATTCATTCAGACGAGCCTTTTCAAAAGGAGAATTAACAGCCAAGTCAAGGAGTTGTTTAGATGACAATTCGATGAGAGGAAGATCCCAGGATTTTTGGAAAATTTTATTATCAGGTGCAAAGGTTCCAGTTTTAGAACACCATACAGATTCACACTCTATATAGTAAACATCGGACACACTGGAAAAATAATCAGGTAAAATTTTATCAACCAGATGTTGAATGCTGTTCAAAGAAGAAAAAAAAGCTGGTAAAGCAAGTGAAGATGCTTGTCGTATACCCAGACCACCCTCATTTACGTGAAGTGTTGCTTGAAGCCATGTGGAAAGGCTGAAATTATCATTGGTAATCTGCTCCAAAATCATACGGAGTGTTGAGTCGAAGAGATCAAGTTCATTTTGACAGCGCCAAGTTGGGTAACATCTCAATGCATATATTAATTTGGGTATAGCTAGACAGTTCTTCAGAAGAAAATACCCAATATGGAATGGAATCAATGCGGGATGCCATCAAATTCAAAGAATCAGTCTTTTGGTTCAGGGATTTTGCCAAAGATTCTTCTGACATGGGTGCACCAAGAAGGGTCCAGTTGATTTTCTCCATAATTTTCATACCAGGAGCAAAACTGTAAAATTTTCCTGGTATGTTATCTTTCAGGTCTTCCAAGAAATATAGTTCGCATTTTTCAAAATTCAATTTGAGACCAATTTTTTCTGATGTTGAAATTATTTTCTTGAATTGTTCTGAAATTATATCAGATTTTCCACCTATGGTTCGTGTTTTTCTTTCAAAATCGAAATCTTTTTAATTGTTTTTCATTACATTTATTGAAGGTCTTGTTATATGAATTTCTTATTTTGTCCTCGAAATTCAGTAGGATTTCGTCTGTTCAGAGAGGGGTCACAATAATATAACAGTATAGAATGTCGGTAAATTCAATGTTTGTAGGCTTCCTCATATATATAAAGAAAAACATTTCGGCTGATAATAGAAAAGAGATCAGTTGTCGATGTACCGCCGAATACATAGGTCGTTGTTTTGTTTTCATTGCTACTTGTTCGAGGTTATTTTATTTATTTATTTTCACGTGTGTGTATTGAGATTATGTATGTTGTGCAAATGTGCCATTTTCATTCTGTTAGTGACAAAAGCTTGTTTCCATTTCCATTTTTTAACATTTGATTGGAGGTGGATCCATCAGTGGAATAACTTGGTTTTTGAAGGTATGGTGATAGATATAATTTGTTTCCATTCATATGTTCTACCAACATGTCATTTTCCAGCTTTGAAAAAGGATAAAAAAATTCCGAAACGTCAGCAATAAAAAAATAGTTTCACTTTCCACTCCCTTTTCCCGTTAGTCCAGCTGTATTAGTATTCGTGGGACGATGAACCAATCAATTATTATTATTAATTTATTCCGTCTAAATAATTTTTAAAATAAAAAAAAAGGTATTACACTGGAGTGAAGTGCAATGTTCTTCCTTGGATTTTGATGCATTCCACTTCACATCGTCCATCAAACCATCCATGGAAGGAAATTATGCTTTTTCTCTCCGGAGTAAGAAGAACTTTCTACAAAGTTCATCTTTTCAAATTGTCTCGCACTGAGTTCATTAGTTTTGTCGTAAGCTTGGAGTCCAGTCCTGTATATATACACACATTATGTAACCATATCGACTACCCCTATGCCAAAAAATCACTCATGCATGGGCCGTTGTAAGAGCAAGAGGAAGTACCGCCGTCTGCCGCCCTGTGCACGTGCCCGCGCAGTCTGTGAACCATGAACGGTTATCTTTTTTTAAATTTGTCGATTTTTCCTGTTGCAGTTGTGAGAGATGGAATATTTCATTTGCAGAGTTCTATAGTTCGTTTTCGACCAGTTATTTCAAAATATATCTGAAAAATTTAATTTTAAAGGAAGCGATATTTGATGCTCGATTGCTAATACAAAGTGAGAAAAAACAGCTGAAATATATAAAAAACGAGATTCTAACCGCTTTCATAGTTGTCTTACCAATCCTCACAACCCTCAGAAGTTTAAATGAAAACTTGTGCGAATTAAGATCACAGCCTTACTTATCATAGTGGTATCCGGAACCACTTCTGTGGCCTCGAAAAATGTGATATATGAACCTGATATTTCATGTAGTTAAAGAATTTGGCAGAAATATATTTTCTAGCGTCTGTCAAAATTGGGGATTATTGAGCCAAAAGCGCAATTATACAGGGTGTTTCATAATTGAATGCTGATCTTAGATAATCCTTGGATGATTTTATGAAATATTCCTCTTATGAACATAGGTCCGCAACGGCTTTATTTCTGAGATACAGGATGTTGAAATTTAACAAAAAATCAGTTCTTCCCCAATATCTCTAAAACCGCTTTGGCTTTTTTTTCAATTTTGGGACATGCAAAGTAAGCATAAAAATAAATGTTTTCCATGATAGAGCATTTCTTAATTTTCATCAGTGGCATCCCTGTTAACATGCCCTGCCATATTTTTTATCAAAATAATGATACGCCACTGTCTTTTTTCCAAATAAATATTTTTGTAATTCTCCTCTATCTTCTCATGAAATTGGTTTCCTGCCTTTTTTTCGTCCGGCGAACGGTTTTCGAGTTAGAAAATAAAATGCATTAATTTGCTTGCCCTTATGCGAAATCAGCCGTTGAAAAGTAGTAAGACTATCTTGTGGGCTAGAAACATCTAGTATGCTAAGAACACATTTCGTTGTTTTCAACATAAGCAATTTTGATACTTCTTTATCTAGATACGTGATATTATTTACGTCATAAAAACTTGTTTACCAAAAAAAACATGGAAATTTCACAAATACCGAATTAGCTGACATGCATTACTTATATGGGCTTGCTGACGGGAACGCATATGAAGCCAGGCGACTGTAGGATGGTCCCTGATGCTCAAACGATTTCAAGCACCCACAGAAGGTTATGTGAAACAGGAAGTTTTTGGCCAAATCATCACTTGAAAGGAGCACATCGGACTGCAAGAACTCCAGCAATTGAGGTAGCTGTTTTAAATACAGTTGACGAAAATCCTGAAATAAGTACGAGGCAAGTTGCCAATAATTTGAATATCGCCCATATTCTAGTATGATTACTTATTATATCCCTATCACATTCAACGGGTTCAGGCTCTACTTCTACGAGACTTTCCATTACGAGTAAATTTCTGCCAATGGTTTCTCCAAAAAGTAACCGAAAATCCTTTATTTAACAGAGAAATTTCATTCACGGACAAAGCTAGTTTTACTAAAAACAGGATCAGAAATTTTCATAACAATCATGTTTGGGCCGAGGAAAATCCGCATGCAATCGTGGAATCTCATCATCAGGAGCAGTTCTCATTAAATGTCTGGGCTGGAATTATTGGAGATTACCCAAATGGACCTTTTTTTCACCACGCAGATTAAATGGACATAATTATCGTCGATTTCTTGGAGATAATTTGCCAATTCTGTTGGAAAATGTTCCTATTATAATGCGAAATCGCATGTGGTTTATGCATGATGGTGCACCTGCTCATTTTAGTGCTCTGGCACGCGAATATTTAAACCAAAACTTCCATAATCGCTGGATAGGGGGAACAGAGTCATGGCCAGCTAGATCCCCAGACTTAAACAGTCTTGATTATTTTCTTTGGGGACATCTTGAGACTTTGGTGTACAGTCAACCAATTCTAACTGAGGAAGAATTGCGAAATCGCGTAATAGTTTCCTGTGAAGCAATAAGGAATACTCCAGGAATTTTTCCAATAGTACGCGACTCAACGACAAGGAGGGCTGAAGCGTGCATACTTGCAGGATGCGGACATTTTGAACAGTTAATTTGATTTTGGTATTGTTTGTTCATAATAGTTATGTTTTTAAAAATAAAAAATGTATGTTTATGCGTACTCATTACAAAAACTAAATAATAGTTACCATAAAATTATAAAAATCTTGCCTAGATCCTTTGGTTACTACAATTGTCTTAATTTCACAAGAGAAAAAATCGAATAGGGACAAGCAAATGAATGTATTTTATTTTCTAAATCGAAATCCGTCCGCGGACAAAAAAAAGGTAAGATACCATTTTTATGAGAAGATAAAGGAAAATTATAAAAATAATATCTATTTGGAAAAAAGACAGTGGCATATCATTATTTTGATCACAAATATGACAGTGCATGTTAACAGGGACGCCATTGATAGAAAATTAAAAATCCTTTACCATGGAATTTTTTTATTTTTATACGTAATTTGCATGTACCAAAATTGAAGGGAAAAGGCGAAGCGGTTTCAGAGATATTGGGAAAGAACTGATTTTTTTGTTAAATTTCAACATTTTGTATCTCAGAAATAAAGCGGTAAAACCTATAAAAAATCAGACCAAAATATTTTTTAATCCCTGTATATCACCACAAAATTCGGTTATGGCGTTATTGCACTTTTCATAAAAAAGTTAAGTTTCGAGAAAAATCATGTTTCAAGATACCTCATAGTCGAATTCTGTATGTATCTTTCATGGAATTATTGTTGAAATCCCAATCACATGACAATCAATCAAATTATACTGGCTGTTCACAGTAATCATTTTGAATGCTTACTCATATGGTAGCAAAGTGTTTTGAGGAAACTTGAATAATGTTTTTTTTTAAACCATACAGTTTTATGAAGAGTACAATGACTCAACAATTTCCACCAAATTAAAAAAACTATCAGATATCACAATTCAATTTGGAATCTGGATATATGGAACAGTCCATATATTTGAAAATTATACCAAAATGCACCTATTTAAAAAATATATTTGCTATCTAAAACATCGATATCGACCCTAGAATATGTGGTTTTTTAATCCTAATACCTAAATATCAATTTCCATGACTGTAACTTAAAAACTAACGGTACTTTCACTTTCACCCCCTTCTCACCCCCCTTTTCACCCCTTCAGGGATGGAATATCAAAGAAAACCCTTTCTTAGTAGTTATCTTTGTCATCATAGGAATACGCTTCCAAAATTTCAACTCTTTATGTCCAGCAGTGTTGTCTG
The DNA here is from genome assembly GCA_018342105.1 of Gonioctena quinquepunctata. Lineage (NCBI taxonomy): Eukaryota > Metazoa > Arthropoda > Insecta > Coleoptera > Chrysomelidae > Gonioctena > Gonioctena quinquepunctata. Next base: position 93,145 of record JAFIRS010003898.1, on the reverse strand, counting down.
GGCGTTGATCGTCAATCAGTCAGTCAGGACATGTAATTATACCGGGTGTCAACGAATCTATTGGACAAGTCATAACTTCTAGAATATTAGATGTTACAGAATGAGATTTGACAAATGGTATGTGAAGAGGAGAGTTTTCGCATATTTTTCATTTTCCGGTTACTTCCGGTTTCACCGGAAATGGCTCCGGTTTTGACTTTTTAAATGGAATTCTAATATTTTTGGATGTCTGAGACAATTCTGGATCAGAATGTGACATTTCAAAAAGTTAATTTTTTTAGTGTCACTTCAATATTGCATCTAGGTGGCCATGATCGGACGTAAACTAATTCAAGGACCTCATAGTGAGTTTATACAGCAAGTAAAATAAAATAAGAAATAAAATAAAGTAATTTAAAAAGTTGAAACTACACAACATCCATAACAGGTTTATACAGAAATAAAATAAAATAAGAAGTAATATAAAATGAGAAGTGAAATAAAAGATGGTTAACTTTTATCTTTTATTTTATTTTACTTGACAAGTTGTTAGGCATATGTACATATTGAATGATTTAGACAAATTGACGAGATAGGATATAAATAGCAGTCGTCATCATATTTTTGTTTTCATAACCAGAAAACTGTGTGTTCACTGGCATTTTTTTAAATTTATTTTCGTCTTTGAATGACTAGATTTTATAATATTGGTAGTGTAGTCAACATTGGCTTATATTTTACTCAATAAACAATAACGGGGACCAAATTTTCGAGTATTCATCATTGAAGTTTGGGGTAACAACATAAAATACCAAATTTCGATTGACAGCTTTCTTACTTTTTACATTAATTTACTCAGCTCTATAAACACTCTGAAAATTATTATTTCTTATTTTACTTTATTTTATTTCTTATTTTATTTTACTTTCTGTATAAACTCACTTTCAGATGATGTCAGGAAATTACAATCGAAAAGTTTTAGTGACTAATATGATAGATAGGAATAAGACAAGTTGTCAAAATCACATTTTTGTGTTTGACTATTATTTTTCAAATGGCGACCATTTTTTGACATGCACTTTCCGAAAAAAGGATTTTTTGGCGAATCTAACGATACTAATTTATTTGCGATTGGATTGAAAATAAGAACATAAATTAAATATTACTAAAGAAAATACTGAATAATAATGTATTTACTTTTATAATGCTCTATTGAGTAATTAAGAACTTCTCTGGTATTATGAGAGGGTGCTCGATCTTGTTGGAAGTTAATTGGCCGTAAAACTTCTAAAGGTAGATTATTGAGATGATCCTCGATTTCATTTTGAAGAAAACCTAAGAACCTAACCCCTGTTAATTGACCTTGAAACAATATTGGCCCAATTATGTTTCCAACGATACCAGCCCAGACATTGACATCAAACCTCTCTTGAAAATTGCCCTCTCTCATTGAGTGTTGATTTTGTTGGGACCAGTACCGAGTATTTTGCTTATTGAACATACCATTATTTGTAAATCGTGATTCATCGGAAAATAGAATGAAGTTGATAACATTTGTATTAACCCTATGATTTTGAAGCAGCCAATCACAAAACACTACCAGTCTATCGCCATCATCAGCATTCAAATGTTGATGTACTTAACTGATATTCAAATGTTCGATATCCGTGCTTTTTCAGTATTTTTCTTGATGATTCGTGACTTATCTGCATTTCTTGACTAATTTATCTTAAAGAAACTGTTTTATCAACCTCAAACATAGCAAGAACGTTAATCTCAGTCTCTTCATTTATGATAAACCTCTGTTCCGCCTCTCGATTTCTTTATTGCCTAAAACGATTCTCAACATACGGAAAATACTGACGGGCTGGATGTTGCCGATTGGGATATCTCTGAGCATACAACTCAGCAGCATTCCTCGAATGTCTATGACATTCTCCAAATATTAATAACATATCCACTTTTTCACTCTGAGTATACATTATTTTGAAGAAAAATTAAACTGGATTTAACGAAAATTAAGAAACTTTTATTGTCTGCTCATGAAGCTTATGTCACTATCATCACCTAACTGAGAGTTTTGTTTTCCAAAGAAGACTTGATAAAAATAACTGCAAATTATTATGCATCATGGCTATCCATGGCACACTTGACAAAAGTAAATAAATTATTATCCAGTATTTTCCTTAGTAATATTTAATTTATGTTCTTATTTATAATCCAATCGCAAATCAATTAGTATTCGTCAAGAAATCCTTTTTTCGGTAAGTGCTTGTCAAAAAATGGTCGCCTTTTGAAAAATAATAATTAGACACGAAAATGTAATTTTGCCAACTTGTCTTATTCCTATCTATAATAATAATAATATAATAATAATAACTAAAACTTTGTGATTTCACATTCTGATCCAGAATTGTCTCAAAAATCCAAAAATATTACAATATACAGGAGGTTCCATTTAAAAAGTCAAAACCGGAGCCATTTCCGGTGAAATCGGAAGTGACCGGAAAGTGAACTCTCCTCTTCACATACCATTTACCTATATTAAATCTTATTTTGATACACCTAATATTCTAGAAGTTATGACTTGTCTAATAGATCCGTTGTATAGATAGATAAAAGAGTCATTTTTTTAAATTTTTTGGTCGTCCGTTAGAAAAAGTATTTGCATCACAATCAAGATGGATACCGGCTAACATATCCATGGGTTCCTTGATTCCAGGAAATAAACCAAAGCATTCAGATGATTCGACCGAGAGCCATTTCCCATAACATAAGTGTTTGTTGTGTGTTTCATGTTTGTGCTTATGAGTCTCATGAAATCATTTGAACGTTTCGGGATGTTGTCTGAACAAGTTTAGTCATTTTGAGCCTGAAATAAAATTTATAAAAGGGATTTCACGAAAATCAAGACCATACTGGAAAAAAGGAATATTGAAAAGGTCAAATCTCTATTGTAAGAGCTGACACATTTCACGAAAAATCACATACATGCGAAGCTATTCGAAACACCTAAATAATGCAAAGGAAATCGATAAAGTTCCAGTTCATTTCGAAGAAAAGCGGATCAATTTTTGTCTACACTTCGTTTACCAATTTTTCAATGACTTCCTAGTTTATCGAAGGAATCCAATTAAATTTTCTTCAGCTGACGATATTGAATTCGTTACTGATACCGGTGTCGCAGTTTGTTGAACACGGTCGCTCTATCGCATTTTGATCCTTTTCAGGTGTTTCAGTCCGCTTCAGCGTTCATTCAGACGCGTTTCGTAAACGGACTGGTTCATATAGTGCCTTAACCTCAACTAGAACTGTTTGATCTGTAGTTATTTTTTTTGACTACATATTAGTGTCATTTACAAGAAATGTTTGTGGATGAATTATTATTGCTTCTTCAATATTAATGGGGCTTGTGTGTATTTATCCTGAAATGTGAAATATGATTTGGTAGTGCCAGGATGTGGTATAGATAAATACTGGATCACATATATATCTTATTCTTAAGGTAAGAGTAATAACTGTATCTTATTCAAATCGTAAACAATGATTTGCCGACTTGATAGTACAACGAAGGGTTGCAAAATCTCTACCCTTTATCTGAAATAAATCTGCAGGGCATTTGAAAAATTGTAACAACAGTTACTCTGTGAGATGGTAGAGGAAAGGAGAGTATGATTTAGGAACACGCAAAGAGCTTGTTTGCAATGCTTTAGCCGAAGACTCTCAATGTTTATGGGTTAAGAGTTCCTGCTTCTATATGAAGATGATTCATTATTCAATCATCGCCTAGCTATAACAGAAGAAAACAAAAGACACCCTCGTCACTGAATGATTTCCTCTAAGAATGCAGTTCAGTAAAAATCATAAAGTGAAATGAGTGTCTTTTTTTTATTTGATATCTTTTTCATGAAGTATCATCCCCATCAATTCAAAATGTTGTAACAGAAGGTTCTACTTGGCAAATAAAATTATTTTTGTAGCTGTTTTCCAGTGTTTTTGAATTTTTTCAACAAATCATTTCTGAATAATCTTCTATAGTTAATTTTGGAATGGAAAAATATGTCAATTATTTTTCAATTGCACCTTTAGAGGGTATGTAAAATCATTTACACAATTTCCACGCCACTATTAAAACTTTGGATTGACGCGCCTGATACTTGATTGAAATTCACAACACACTTCACTACATGATTGAAAACCACGGAAACCTATTGAGGGATTTCAAAAAAACTATAAAACATGTTGAAAATGAAAACTTTTTGAATAAAATATTTGTTAAAAATATTTTAGTGGAAATTAAGCAATTTCATGTAATATCTAAGAGAAAAAAAAAGCTTTCTCAGAAAAATGTAAACATCTGACAGATATTGTTGAAAAATTATTTATTAAAAAAACAATTTTATCGTAGATTTTTCAGTTTTCAGAAATATTTCTATTCAATAGTCAATTGAGAAGGTTTCCCTGTTCAACGTTGAAAAAAGAAACTCTAACTCAACAAACAGGAGCTGGAAGTGAAAAGTACCCACCAAAATCACTTTTAACATTGATTCAATGTGGTATTGCATTCACTAGGTAATCTAATACATTCTGTTCATAATTTCAAAAAAATCAATATAAAACATCTTTGAATACAACTTTCCATTTAAAATTTCCACGATAAGAGAAAGGAAGGCTTTTTAATACTCACCAGAAGCTCTACTGGAATGGAAACAAGAAAAAACGATGGCGCGGCCAATCAGAAGAGTAGATTTCAATCATTTGTCTTTTCATATGTCAGAAAAACTGGAATATTCTCTGACCACTGAACAAATTGCCAATTATAAATTACGAAAGTAAAAATGGCGTCTGAGATTAATTGAGTAAAGGAAATTTTTGTGGCATTTCAGACGAAATTTTAAATTGAAGAAAAAAACCAAAAATGTTTGAATTCGTGAAGTGGTGATGTCCCCCATGGGTAGTATTGAAATCTACCTAATATGTCAGTTTGTTATTGACAAATTCCAGTCTTTTTTCCAAGAAGTACCCAGTTACAGCTATATAATTACAGAACCCTCTAATCGGAAAAAGTATAATAATTTCCGTTATAATAAAATAAGCTGAAATAATTATATATATTCTACCTCATGATATTATTAACGGAAAATGTATTTTTAAAAAATTTTATTTTTTAAAACTGAAGCAATGTGTATAAATTCAGTATGATATTTCAGCATGTGTGATAAATATGGCATTTTCCCCTGTTTCATATCACGAAAATCACCCAGGCAAGCATAATTGTCTCATTTCAATGAGTCTTCGGTCACAAATGAATTCGATTGGGACTATTAGCCCTCTTGGAAGTTTTTTTGTAAAACTAACTATCGAAATCAATTTTCTAAAATAAAAAATCGTGAAATCAACCTGAAAAAGTTTAGTTACTGTAGTTACTGATATACGAAAACGATGAGGTGAACAGAAAAATATATGAACATTCTCCAATATAAACTGCTGGTTCATAATTTTATGGGTTTTAGCCCATTTTCCTGCAAAAAAACACACCTAATAGGCATTCTCACTGCCTGTCAAATTTATTTGTAACCAAAATTTGCATTCTAATAAGAGTCGGGAATTCCGGAAAGACTACAAAACATTAAAAAAATAAGACAAGCTTTTATACAAATGTCTTTTCATCTCTATCTTCATCTGCTACTCCCTAGGTCAAAACAATTAAAGGGGTTATTTTTTCCTTTTTACCGCATTTGTATAAAACCTTGTCTCAATTTTTTTATTATTTTTATTCAATTGTTTTTAGTCATTCATGAAATCCATCGTCTTATTGAATTCTGACAAAAATTGATAATCTCCGAACCCAAAAATCCCACATACCAATTTTGAATGGAATCGGGGCATAATAACAAAACACGTCGCCATCTTGAGTTCATAAATTTTGACGAAAACATCATGTTGACCGACTTCAATAACCCCCACACACCAATTCTGAATAGAATCGGGTTATAACCACAAAATTCGTCCCCATCTTGAATTAGTGGAAAGAATCATGATCTCCGACCCCAAAAACCCCCACATACCAATTTTTATTGGAATCGGGCTATAACCAAAAAACTCGTCGCCATATTGGAGTCGCCATCTTGGATTCATGAATTTTGACAAAAAATCGTTATCTCTGTCCCTGAAAACCCCCACATACCAATTTTGAATAGAATCGAATCATAATCACAAAACACGTCCGGCATATTGGAGCCGATATTTTGTTTTTTCTCCAGCAAAAATTCCATATTGCATTGTCACCGGAATGATGAACACCTGCCAAATTGCACGTTATTCGGACAACTAGAAGTGGGTAAAATATTTAAAATTTTATTACAAACCCACAGACACATCGGAACAGGTGAAACTAAATGAAAGCTTTCAACAAAAGGTAAATATTTTCTACCTCAAATCTACCTTATATGTTTATTGATATGATAAAAACACTTATTGGCAAAATATATTCATCATTATGGAATAGTCAAGTATAATAATCTGCCAATAACACCAAAAAATACAAAAATCATAATTGCATTCAAGAAAAAAATTCACAATACTTTTAAATTATCAAATAATTACAATGCCCTATAAATAATATCATTGAATGCATACATAGAATATTTTTTTGGATATAATTTCATAATGTTATATATTAAAAACAGTTGTTCTTTATTGAGAACAATGAACGTTATCATTATTATTATCATTGTATTATCACGAACTCCTCAAATCGGAAAAAGTATATCAATTTTCATTATAATTAAAAAAAAACTTATTTATTTGGATATTTGTGAAGTGAAGTGAAGTGAAAAATGAATCAAAACCGGTTCAGTTCATTATATCATTTTGCAAAAAAGTGTGTTTGTGATCGTAAATTCAAAAAATAATCTACATAATACCACAAGAGAGTTCGATAAAGTAGAAAATAATTCTCCAGATTTCTTTCTCAAACTTGTTGCCATTTGGCAATAGCCACTCGTGTCTATTGCTTGGTTACAAGTTTTCGAAAATCTGTCGAAATATTTTCATTTTATCCTCACTCTCTTTTGGTATTACCACTGATAACTTAGGTATGTCCCTAGATAATTTTGTGATACGTAGTACCCATCTTCTATGCATCAGAAGCCATTTTTAACGGTAAAGTTATAAAATTATAAAATTGAAGTAATCTAAATACATTTTGGAATGCTAACACAAAATTACCCTGAACGCACAAAGAAATAAATTAAATCAAATGTTCAAAATGTGAACGTCCTGCAAATATGCATGCCTCTGCTTTTTTCCTCATGGACTCACGTACTCTTTGGAAAATGCCGGGACTGTTTCTAATAGTTTCGCAAAAAACTATGATGCCATTTCTCAACTGCTCTTCAGTATGACTTGGTGTGCTGTAAAACAATGTAAAACAAAAAATAATATAAACCATTGAGGTCCGGGAACCTAGGTGGCCATGCCTGTGGTTCTCCGCGACCTATCCAGCGGTTATTTTAATTTTGGTTTGAATATATGCGCGCCAGAGCACTGAAGTGCATTGGCGCCCCATCGTGCATAAACCACAGACGATTCCTTACTAAAATGGGAACATCGTCCATCAAAGCTGGCAATTCTTCTTCGAGAAACTGCCGGTAATTATGCCCATTCAAACTCGCATGAAGAAAATAGGGCCCAATTAAATAATCACCGCATATTCCAACCCACACGTTAACGAAAAACTGCATCTGGTGACGGGATTAAAAGATTGCATGTGGGTTTTCTTCAGCCCAAAAATTATTATTGTGAAAGTTTGGGATGACGTTTCTGATGAAATTTCAGTAATTTCTAACAAATAATAGATTTTCATATACTTTTTAAAGAAACCATTGGCAAAAGTTCATCCTCAATAGTACCCTTACCCTGAACCCTTTGGATATGGTAGGGATATAATAAAAAGTCATGGAGAATTTTCCAAACAAGAATATGTGAGATATTCAAATTGTTCCCAATTTTTCGTTTACTTAATCCGGGATCTTCCTCAATTGAATTCAAAGCCGCTACCTCAATTTCTGGTGTTTTTTCAGTACGTTGTACTCCTTTTCAATGATTGTCTGGTTCAAAACTTCTCTTTTCACACAACCTTCTATGAATGTGCGAAAATGTTCGTGCATCCAGAATATTTCTATTTGAAAAGCAATCTTCAAACAACTGCCTGGCTTTCAGTGCGTTACCATCAGCAAGCCCATACTTGTAATGTATATCTGCAAACTCAGAATTCGTAAAATGGACCATGTTTTTTTAATAATATTTTTTTTTATTAGTGCCCCTTTTTACCCATTTAAAGCACGCCTCAGCGTGTTTAAATCGAACTTTAAAAAACGCGCGTTTTTTAAAGGTAACCATGACAACATCAACAAATCGAGAAACGTGAAGTCTAAATGACAAATTTTTGATTATTGATCTGACAGGAGTACCTTGTAACGTTAAATGAAATATTACTCACAATTCGTTCATTTATATGTGCTCCTCCATCCATTTGATGAACTTTTCATATTCTTTTTAATATATATCACTGGATTTTCGCGGTATTAACCGCGATTCTGCCTCACTATTCAAAAAATTGATATTAGAATCATTCATTTTTGAGCTCTGGTGACAACAAATATTGATCTTTGGTAACAAATTGCAAATGAATGTTTTTCTCATTTCCATGACAACGAAAGGTATACTGATGTCACATCACGAATTCAACCTTCTTGCATTATTAGTTCTTATTTCTATTTTTTGTAGTAATAATACCAGTATATATGATTTCAAAGTGCACCAATAAAAAAAAATAACGTAAAGTATTCGTGGATAACTGGTCTTAAAAACACTTGCTCTATTTCGAGCACTCCGGCTGCGCCGGCGTGCTCGAAAAATCGCGCGTGTTTTAAAGCCCTTTTTATCCACTTATACTTTAATATACTAGTTAATTTTGATGACTCAAATACGTGACAACTAGACTAGGTAGACAACTGTCAAAACTGTTTATGTCTACAAAACAAAATATGCTTCTCGCCTACTAGATACGCTTTTAATCCTTGATAATACCCAATTTCATAACAACGTGGAAATGAATGAATTTTATAATGAAAAATAATTTTTACTTCAAGAGAAAGCAGTGGCGTATCACTTTTCTCTTTAAAATGATTCAGTGCATATCCCGCACGAACGTCACTGGCAAGAATAAAAAATCATATTGTACAACATAAAATGCCTTTTGATGCATAGTAGATGCGTACTACGTTCCACAAAAATATCTGGGGTCAAACCAAATTTATCATAAAAAACAGATTTTTCTCTTAAAACTAGCCCTGTACTTCAAAAGTTAAGACGGTTCCAACATATATTCATATGAAGTTTTTTTCTCAAAATGGACCCAAGGATAACCTCCTCAAATATTAGCTTGTTATTAAGAAACACCCTGTTTAGATTAATTGAAAATTTTATTCGGTATACCGACTTGACACACTTATTTCAGAAAACGCTAATATCTCAAGTATTTGACAATTGCATCGTTAATAAACAATCGGTTTCCACATTTTTGCACAGCCACCTAATACACCACCGTATGGATGACAATTGAAAATGTGTATCATAATGCAATAACTGTGCTAACTTACCAGCGATTCTAGGGAGAATATTGTTATAGCCCAAAACTTTCAGAGCATATTAACATAAAATTTAAAATATGAGCTATGTGTATGCTGTGTCACTTCCACCTAAGGCAAAAAAATTTTGGTATATGTTTTTCTCCGCGGATTTCCGATTTTTCTCATTTAAAAATCGATGACAATTCACTAGTTCATGTATAGTTTTTCAAACTGATATAAATAATATATTCAATATTTCATTGGGAGTGATATTCCAAAAAATATACCATAATTCGTTATCCCGAAAAATGAACATAATGAAACAACCTCAAAAAAATACAGTAATTTTTTATATGATGAACAATATTTCATTCTTCGCCAAGGATATTAATATAAAGTAAACAAAATACACTTTCTCCAATAATTTTCTATAAATTCGATTAAGAAAACTACTGCAGATCAGGTAGGTATGAACTGTAATCAAGGACCATCCGATAAGTGATTAAATAGATAATTATTCAAATTAATCTGGTCTTCAAGCAAATATTGGGACTTTTGTATTTATTGATTTGTAAACTTTATAGAAGGTCGAGCTTACAACATTTCTTTTCTACATGCAATATTTCAAACTCTTCAGCAAAACAATGTTTTTCTGACAAGAGGTGAGTAGTAAAATTTGAAGTTGTTTTCATTGTTTGGATATTCGGTTTTGGAATGTATAGCCTGTTCTGTTGCGCATCTAAAAACTTACACACTTAATTTATACACACCAGATTTTTCAAATTCTTCGATTTTATCTTCAATATTCTTATTAGATTCACCTAAATCGTTACCGTAGAAAGGTAGATATTCACTCGTAGGTTGGCCGAACTTTGATATTCTTTTTCGTTTTTTGAGTGGGAAACAGTACTTGTAGAAAGTTTTTCAGGAATAAAATTATAAATCAAGGTCAAACCATAACCGTTGTTAATTGCAATTTTATTGTATTCTATTCTCTGTTGAAATTTTCTTATTATGAACTATTGATTAATCTAAGGATAATACTGTTATATGCGGCTATTTTGTGTTGGTATGCATGTTCTGAGGTACTGTGTGTTGTGATATCTGCATATGAGCGTTCTTAGGGAATTGGAAAATTATGTTGATTATTTATTTTTGTTATAGTGAGATCTCGGAAACTTCATGGAATTATTTATTTCCATCGTGAAGTTAATTGAGGGGTGAATTCAACTCAGGACAGAATACTTACATATTTTGGCGTTTTACCCCGTTAGAGCTGGAATTTAAAAACCTTATGTCATCCCTATTCAAATCAGATTAATGCTTTTTTTAGAATTGGGGTTTCCCATTAATTATAGAAATATTTCTGTAATATTATTTGTGACGGTGGTTTCATAATAATAATTGTGGCGGTACTGTAGGGAATAATTACCTCTTCTAATGAAAAATCTTAATATCCATTTTTAACAATCTGGTCAAATACTTCAAAAGTAAAAAAAATCAAAAAAACATTTCTGAAATGTGCAATGCACTCTATTAAAATATTATTCGATGAAAAATAATTAGTAGAATGTGAATGCTCGAATTTTCAACGGTATTCAATTACAATACAAGACAGGAAATCCACTCCGAATTCCAAATCATTGAATAGCCAAATACAATTTTTTCCATGTATAACGAAATAATTTTTATCAATAAACTACCAATTTTGATCAAACAAATTACATCTGATGCTAGGATAAAAAAACTGCTACAGCAAAAATTTCATAGAGTGTGAAATAATACTTGAATAAGATATAACTAGATTTTAGCATTGGAGGATATATCAATGCTTTCAATCGTTCAAGTAATTTATTATGTAATGAAAATAATTGAAGGAGCGTTGTGTTGTTGTTTTCATCATGTTTTTTGTGGTGGCGTGATATTTTGTTAGTGTGAGAAAAAAGTATAGTTGTCTGGTGTCCATAATTTTTGTTTCTAGGTGTAATTGATCTGAGTTGTACCTTCGATCTTTAGACAAAATGGGTTTGAGAAACTATTTTTGATTTATTTCTAAAAGATGTATGTAGGTGTTTGCTGAAGCTCCCCATCCTACTATTACGTAGCGAATATGGCTTTCCACTATTGCTTAGTAAAATATTTTTAGGAGGTGGGTTGGATATTCTTTAAATATATTTGAATCTATATAAAATAGTTTGTAGTTTTTTAATAGTAAATTTGATTTGAGAGTCCCATCAAGTTTGAATCGATGATGACTCTCATATATTTAATTTCTTTGAGCGATGGAATATGGTAGGGCTGGTCATTTATAGTTATGGTTAAGTTATCGAATATCAGTAATCCAGTTCTGTTTTTGTTTAAGTGCATTCCCAAGTAGCCGTGTCATCAGCAAAACCAAGAATAAACCCTTCACTTTGAAGGGAGTATAATTGATTCACAAAAATGTTGAAAAGAATGGGTCATAAGACAGTACCTTGTGGTACTCCGTATTCAACTTTCCTTGCTTCGCTGACAACTTGGTCGAGTTTCACTCGTTGGTATCTATTCAATAGGTAATTTTGGAATAGTTTCCGACTTTGTCATCTCACACCTATGTCTTCGAGTGATTTCAGAAATAAACTGTGGTGGACCGTGTGGAATGCTTTGTGGAGGTCTTTAAATACGCAAAGACACGGTTTGGTGTCGTTTAGTGCTGTAGTTACACTATTCTTCATACAAAACATGAATCATTGACAATTATTGTTCTATATGGAAAATATTCGTTAAATACATATCATATTGTCTGGAGCAATTTCCCAAGTTTAAGGACCAGGTACTTTTTCCGTATGTTGCGACGAATTTCTGCCAATTTCAGGACCAGGTACTTTTTCCTTAAGCTTCATCGAATTTCTGCCAATTTCAGGGCTAGGTACTTTTTCGTATATTTCGGCCAATTTCTGCTAATTTCAGGGCTAGGCACTTTTTCCGTAAGCTCCGTCGAATTTCTGTCACTTTTTGGTCGCCCATGGCTTCAACGACCCTTTTGTCCGACATCTCAACTCTGAATGCTCTTGTTGAACGATCTCCATGTTCTGATCTGTTCTGATCTATCACTTGAGTGGCTTCCCTTTTCAGTCCTTTACTCTTCTTCGATCTCCATTTTCTCTTGGGCGGAAACAATTTGGAAATTATGTATTATATTTTCCATAACTTATTGCTATTAATTTTTCCGTTGGGTAGTTTGTGTGCATTGGTGACCATCAGAATCGTCTTATAGTTGAAAATATTGTGATCTGTAAAATTTATCGGCTTGTTTTTGGTTAGAAGTTCCTTCAAACCTTCTGAAAGTTCAAATTAGACTCGACCTGATTTAAATGCACCGCTATAGGCTCTCGGCCAATGAATAATTTTAATCCATTCAGATGGATGCCATAACAGTCGGGATCAGGTAGCAGCATGGACATGTTGACGCTTCGAAGTTGAAGTTAGTATTGCGTCCTCAGTCGTTTAATTTTTTTCATAGCCAATCACTGATATTACTCTGACCAATATTTGTGTCAGAGGCCAACCTCTGGTTAATCATCTATTTTGAAAATAAATTCCTATCACTTAATTTGTCCTCATTTATTTTGGAACAAAAACTATGTGAAGTTGTTTCATAGAATTGTTGTGCAGACATTTGGAATTGATTCAAAGCATAATTCACAAATGGCAATGTAAATATCATCAACCAGAGAACCTTGGAGCGCCAATCACTGCCTGGTTCACCTTATATAATATTTTTTCTGAAGTAGTCAATTGTAGTTGAAACCTGTCCTTCGGAGTATGATCTAGTGGTTTGAAAAGTATTGTTTATAATCGATTTTTATTGTATTCATGAAATATAAATCGGCCCTTCATAATTATTATTTTAGAAGATCTTTTTTTTTATTCCGATGAATATTTCATCACTCTATCTCAGAATCAAAGGAGTTAACTACACATGTCCATATGGTTCATCACTTCCTACATATTAGTTGATAATTACACTGAAGCGATGAATAATTGATGTGAAAATATGTTCATCGCATTTCCTCCGGAGCAGTCACTTGAGCGAGGGGATGAATATCATTATTGGGCAATTTAAAAAAAAGCTGATACCCCAATTCACCCTTCGGTGGTTTCGCACCTGTTCCCTTTCCCAGAACCACCTGACTACTGCCACAGAATGCAACTACTAAATAATGAAATTAGGTAAATATCGCATACGGGCTGTCATTGCAGTAGATCGATAAACTGAAGGGGCGATATTTCTTCCACACAGGGTGGTTCAACCTACAACTCTGAGAAATTACGTTTTCTTTTTTGAAAAGTTATTGGTAGGTGATATTTATGTAATGTACTAGCCACGATTTCTGATTATTTTTCATTTTTAACCGACGAAACCAAGAAGGAGGAGGTTCTCTATTCGACCCGTATATTTTATGTTTTTCCATCATATTTTTTTTATGTATGATCACGCATAACTTTTTACTGAGGCGTCCGATTCCGATAATTCTTTTCTCAGTGGATAGGGTGTACTTCGACTTTGGTCCCATTTGGATTTAAAAGAAGAAATCCACCCCAAAGGGTAGCGAAATGAAGGATATTGATCACTCACCCTCTGAATTCTGGTCCGTTAACCGATTCTATCAGGCATAACTTTGTACTGGGTTCTTCGATTTGGATGATTCTTTTTTTTATAGATTGGGTTTACTTTATATTTGGATTTCGAAAGGAATTAGCCACCCTTACGGGTAGAAAAATAGGGGATAATTGATTTTTCACTAGTGAACATTAGCACAGACATACGTAGTTGACAATGACAGATCGCTACTGACATTATTCTTGTTCCGTCAAAATCAGTATATTTTATGAGAGGATGGAATGATATATAAAGTAATGAAATTAACTAACCAGAACAACGAAAATAATTTATATCACAACAAATAGTAAAAGTAGATAATACTATTCAACTGGTAATAGTTGAAGTAAGGTGGGTAAGTAAGTATTTTGGAAGTAATAAAAAAACAAGTAGGTAGTAATTGGTAGATTTAGCCACAAAAAATTGAATAATAAAAACTTTTTAACAAAAAATTAAACCGACGGAATACGGAACTGAAAAGTAAAAAATAAAAACTTTTTAACAAAAAATTAAAACGACGAAAAAAAAAACTGGTAGGTAGTAATTGGTAGATTTAGCCACAAAAAATTGAATAATAAAAACTTTTTAAAAAAAATTAAACCGAGGAATACGGAATGTAAGTAACTGATTTTGAGTCGGCGCCAAACAAACTAGCAATTGAATTAGGCGAAGCGTAAAATGATGGCAGCGAGATGCACGGCTGCGTTTTGATGACTTCTTTCATAGATAATGATCTTCGATAATTGTTTGTTTGGCGCCGTCTCAAAATCAGTTACTTACATTAGTTTGGGAGCTCAATTATCATTAAGACTAGGAAGGTTTATTTTATTTTTTGCTTTTCAGTTGATTTTTTCGTCGGTTTAATTTTTTGTTAAAAAGTTTTTATTGCAATAGGACTCTTTCGCAAGTTTTACTGGCCCAATAGTTTTTTCGTCGTAGACAGGTGTCCAAAAGATCAAGACACACGGCAGTGTGTCAGTCAAGTTCGGCGACGCGACGCGCCGGTAGTGTGTATAGTATATCCATTCTTAGTTGGATTAGGATGGGATTTATCATCCATCCTTGACAAAACATAATAGGATTTGCGCTTTGATCGAAAATTCCGACCATAAGCGGAGATTTATTCTTTTACTTAAAATGTAACTTTGCCTATTTTTTACTTAAGGTAGTTGTCGTGAAATCCACATCCAATCAGATTTCGTTTATATTCATACCATGACATACATACATACATGATTTACTGTATCATAGTGAATTTTTTGAATGATTTACCACACCGAAAGCGAGATATAAGGCTTCAAAGTTGAACGTTTAACATGTAATCCCTATAGTGAGCTACCGCGGACACCACATTTTAAGGCATAACTAAAAATCCTCCATTCAGATCTTTTTGAAAAACTAGTATATTATTGAAAGGTTAGTAACAAATTGAAAAAAAAATAAACACGCGTAGCCATATAGTTATTTAGTTATTACCGTAAGAAGTTTCCAAATTATTGCGTATGAGAAGTGCAAGAGAGGGGAGGCTGAGAATCGTGGCAACGCCTCAAGGGAACACTCGTGATTCAAATAAGCGAGAGCGTGAGGGTCTTGGGGGTTCGAATTGAACTGTGTGTTGGAATGAACATATTTATGAATAATAATTGTGAATAATTGCATTAATATATACTGATGCATTTTAAACATTTCACAATGGGAATAGATATAGAATAAAATGTAGTTTTAGCCAGTAACGGCAAACAACAGTGCATAAACTTTATTTTATTTATACATTTGTACAACAGATGTACGTATAACATAATTCGAATATTTTTAAACATAAACAAACATTTTAAGAAGGGAAATTTTTGTGTCTGTAATATATAATATGGAAGAGAGTTGGCGGCGTGCAGAAAATAATTTTTAAATTCTAGAAAAAGATATCCTTGGGCAGGATCGAATTTAAATTTCTTGTCTGCACGCCGCCAACACTCTTTCACATAAACAAAAATGATTCAGATTTCCAACAGGCTAATAAAATGGAACGTATAAATCTACAAAAAATATAAACAACAATGGATGTAATAGTAGTTATTTTTCTAACTATTATATTGAATAATCAATTGATTGACTAAACATTTATTTTTAAATCATTAATGATTTTAGTAAATGCTTTCCCATTTTTAGTAGCTCTATGTTTTCTATTCTCCAATTTTCCAGTTAGGTGATTAATCACAGCTCTTCTTCTTCATCGTGATACATTTGTTCAGAAAATCGTATGTTATATTTTGTTGCGCAATTTTTTTCAATAATTCTCGTGATATAACATTTTAATTGCACTTAAATTAGGTAAATTACAAAATATTCTTTCGTTCTCAGGTCGCTCTGAAATACATTCTTTATATGATTCCATGTACGTTGATAATTCTGACTCTTCACCAATGAAGCGAACTAATTTTTGCAAAATGTTTACATCATACATCGCTTCGTGAAAATTATCTGATGTTTCGTTTGGTATTGAATCTTTGGCTAATTTTGATAGCCCGAACATTCCTGGCCCTCTGCAATCTGGGAACGTTTTTCTTATATTCAATAACGATACCTCGCCAATGTTTTTAGAGCAAACTGCACTGTATCTGGAACAACTAAATGCGAGCGATCGTTGGATTGCGACGTTGCCAACAGTCCAGTCATGGCTTATTTTCTGAGTAAAAAAAGATCCCACTAATTCAGCATTTGAACATGTATCGCGTCGCGCTACAATCGAGCTCAATTTTTGAAACTGCTTGTAGCACAACTACCTTGAAAACAAATTTCAGTTAACTATCTGGAAAAGGAGATTATTAAAGGATTTTGAAGGTAATTTCACAAACAATATTTTTTGGTAGGTTTATTGGATGATATTAAGAAAGGGTCCGAAAGTTAATAATAATATTTTTTTTTGTGTCTAAGCAAAAATATTGTAACAGTTTCTTGATATCCTGGGCTTGGAAAGTATATTCAGGATAGTAATAATAATAATAATAATAAATGATTTATTCACACTCATTTTTACAGTAATTTACAGAATATGAAGTAAAATAAAATAGGTGTATGAATAAATAGACAGCACCTACGAGATGCATATATATCGAGATATGCATGCATCTGTATGCAGGTTTCGTTGGTTAACACGAACGTTAGCAAGTATATATAATACATCATAAAATACAAAATACAGGTAGATCTAAGTAGTATGAAATACGATTCGATAATATTACATATAAATATAGTTAAGTTAAATTAAAAGCCTATAATAGCACATAAATATAATATTATAATAAAAGTAAGATTGGTATGTAAACTGTGAGATTGGTATATTAAAAAATTTAAAGAACAAGAATAGAAGAAAAAGCTACAAATTTCAAATTCCAAGAACTGAGCAAATATAAAGTGGTGGTGAATCATAAATACATTTTTTTAGGGACTTTTTAAAACGATGAATTGTTGGTTCGTTTTTTATTTTTTCTGGAATGTTGTTAAAGGCTTTTGGTCCCAGATACTGATAGCTGCATTGTCCAATTGACTTATTCATAAGCGGGAGAATGAATTTGTTCCTTTTTCGTGTCTCATATTTGTGGGAGTGAGTGATCAGCTCTATAGAGTGTGAGTACTGTGTTGTCGCTAGTTTGAGGAAATATAGTTCTCTTAGATCGAAAACGTTTGCCAGTTTGTATAGTGCTTCGGTCGGGTAGCGGTTATTTTTGTTGAACATTATTTTTTAAAATTTCCTTTGAATAATTTCTAAAGGTTTCAAGTATGTTTTGTATACACCACCCCATCCGATGATGCCGTAGTTCAAGTGAGATTCGGTTAAGCTATGGTAAAGGATTTTTTTTTGTTTAGGGTCTAGTATAGATGACACTTGTTTGTACTTAAAAAGTACTCTTCGGAGTTTTTTGAGTAGATAATCCACGTGGACGTCCCATCTAAGGTGACTGTCTATCATTATTCCCAAGTATTTGACGCTCTTTGGTTGTAAGATCTCAAAGTCATCTCCTATTGAAATTTTTTTGAACCTTGGGAGATTCACGGACAGACTACAAAAGGGTAGGTAAAGCGTTTTTTTGGCATTAATAGTTAATTTCCTGTTATCAAACCACTTTTTTATTTGGATAAGATCGTTTTCAGCTTTATTTTTCAGGTCACTCCAGTTGTCATCTTCGTAATATATAACAGTATTATCTGCGAAGCTGGTTATGCTACCTTGTGTGTCTGCAGAGAATAGATTATTCAAATAAACATTAAAAAGTAGAGGTCCCAAGACCGTTCCTTGGGGTACACCGCATACTATTATCCGCTTTCTACTAAATATGGTGTTGATTTTTGTTTGTTGTTCTCTGCCGGTTAGATATGACTTGAAAAGGTCCTGTGCTGTGCCTCGTACTCCTAGATCATCTAGGCTATTTAAGAGAATAGTATGGTCAACAGTATCAAAAGCCTTTGTTAGATCTAGGAAAATTGCCATGGACGGTTTTTTATTATCTATGGCTTTATATATTTTTCCTGTGAGTTCCTTTATTGCATCATCTGTGGACTTTCTTTCTCTAAAGCCATATTGTGCTTCTGATAGTAATTTGTTTTTATTTAGAAAACTATTGAGTCTTCTTTTGATTATCTTTTCTAGGATCTTGCTTAGGTTAGAGATAAGAGCGATTGGTCTATTTTGACTTCGGTTTTGTCACAATTTTTGTAGACAGGTATGACAGTGGATAGTTTGAATGCAGCAGGAAAGTACCCCCCTGAAAATGATTTATTAATTATGCAAGTTAGTGGTTCAGCTATATATTTTGAAATTATTTTCAGCGTCTCTGATTTGTAACCGTCGGGTCCCGGCGATTTTTTGTTTTTTAATTGTGAGATAGTACTCATTACCTCGCTCGGGTCACTTGGAAAGAGGAATAGTGTGTTGGCCGATTTATTCCTTATTTCTTTATAGTTTGTATGTTGTTTAATTTTATTTGCTAATTTATTTCCTATGTTGGTGAAAAAAGAATTGAATTCTTCAGAAATTTCTTTTGGATCATGGGTAACATTTCCGTTCTCGGTTTGTATTGATGCTATTCCACTAGATCTTTTGGGTGTTGTTAATTCGTTAACTACTTCCCACATTTGCTTTGAGCTGGTCTTTTCTTCTATTTTACGTTTGTAATAACTCACTTTACTTTCTTTAATTAATTTTTCCAGTACTTTTTTACAGGCGTTGTATTCTCTTTTTATGGTTTTGTTCCCAGGATTTTTTTTCAATTCATGAAACATTTCATTTTTTTTATTTATAGATCTCAGCATAGTCGGATAATTTCTTGGTAATTGAGTCCAAGGTGGGCACTACTATACTGGCCTCATCATCTTTTTTAAATTTTCGATATTTCCGTTTTCTTTCCAGAGAATGATCTACGACATATCCTTGTTTTCTCAAGATTCCTTTTGTGATGATGAACAATTAAATTTCGTCTGCCTAAATATGTTCGAACATTTGTATTGTAACAATTGTTTTTTATGGATACTGTGTTGGATTTGAAGGATTTCTGCTTCTTCATTTTGTATGAGAAATACATTTTGGAATTCGAGGAAACTCTTCCAGATGTGGAATTAATGTATTTTGTTTCTTATTGAAGTTTTCTACCGAAGCAAATGTCTTACATTGGGAATTTTCCACAATTCCAACGCAAATTCCTTTCAAATCCAAAGCAATACCGCAGTTTCACATTCAAGAATGAATCATGAAACGGTTGCTGATTGCTACTGAAGTCCACTGAAATGGTTTCTTAGCCGCAAAACCAAGGTATGAAGGATTTCTGCTTCTTCATTTTTTATGAGAAATAATTTTGGAATTCAGGAAACTCTTCCAGTGTGGAATTAATGTATTTTGTTTCTTATTGAAGTTTTCTACCGAAGCAAATGTCTTACATTGGGAATTTTCCACAATTCCAACGCAAATTCCTTTCAAATCCAAAGCCATACCGCAGTTTCACATTCAAGAATGAATCATGAAACGGTTGCTGATTGCTACTGAAGTCCACTGAAATGGTTTCTTAGCCGCAAAACCAAGGTATGGCTTCATATTTAGAAGATCTTTCCGTTGAGTAGAAATCGCTTTTCTATAAATTGTGTAAACTTCCCAAAATAAGTGAAACATTTGCTTGAATTGAAAAACCAAATATGATCCTTTTGAGAAACCTTTTTCTGAATTAAAATTTCATCTATCTGCTATTTTGAACCTATGTGACTCATTTAATAAAAATTAATTAGTATTAATCACTTTCATTGGTTGTTGTACAAATTTAAAGCACATTTGCTTGAGCCAGAAATTTTATGTGGATGGTACTTTCAACTATTGCACAACAATTTTCTTGCAGTTGTTCACCATACATGGCTGCCTCTGCCCGGACACACACCACACCACTGTTCTTCTAATAGATTCTATTACCTAGACCCCGAACCCGATAAAGTATAATATGTAGTGGTTTACGGTAATTTATGCTATAAGCGGTCAGCGAATTTATCGCCTGGTTTTCACGCGGAAATAGTTTGTACTCAATTTGGTTTACTCTATTTTTCCGGTTTCCTTCATAATTCAACATTATTATCAGAGCTGTGCTGAGCACTGACGAAAAGTGCTTCGAGTACTAAGCACTTTCGAAAAGTACTCCCGAGTCTGAAGCACTAAGCACTTTTATTCCTGAAATGCTCGCGATTACTAAGCACTTTCAGAAAGTAACTGGACCCAGCGAGCACTGAGCACTTTTCAAAGGGGTTAAACTGTTAGGCATATACATTACTTTTTGATATAGAATCTATGATAAACAATTTGGTTCAAATGAAAAAAGGAGTTTTCGTATTTTTGGGTTAATCACGGCGAATTACATCCAGAACAGCAATGCAAACGGAATAATTATGTAAAACGCAATAGTTTGCCCCGTATGATATATTATTTATGAGTGAGGCGTGTGGCATTGAATAAACTGGTGTGATGGAATAAATACGACTCGCACTTCAGAATGAAAACTTTCTTCATATAATATCGAATATTTTGAAGCTGTCTCCTGGAATTATCGAATTTTGGCAAATCCCTACATACCAATTTTCATTGAAATCGGATAACAAATAAAAAATCTCGTCATCATATTAGATCCTTCATCTTGAATTTTGACATTGAAATCATAATCTGCGACCCCAAAAACCTCCAAATAGCAATTTTGAATAGATTCGGACCATTAATGATAGAACACACGTCCGCCATATCGGAGCCGCCATCTTGAATTCCTGTTTTTTTTAAAGAAAATAATGATCTCCGATACTGAAAGCTCCCACATGCCAATCATAAATAGAATCGGACCCCAAATACATTAACATAATAGCACATTAAATAAAAACTTCTAAAGCTATTTCGAAAAAAAATCTATATTCGAAAATAAAATTATAGTTTAATAAACTAAAAAACACGTGTATAAAGCAATGAGGACTAAAATGTTGAAAATGATAATGTCACTGAACAAAAAAAAATTATCTTATGTAAAAAATGCTTGAGGTGCTTGATATCAGTTATCTATGAAAAGTAAGTAAAAATTCCCACGTACCAATTAGAAATAGAATCGGACCCTAAACACATTCACACAGCACATTAAATGAAAACTCCTAAAAATATTTCAAAAAAAATATCTATATTCGTAAATAAAATTATAGTTCAATAAACTAAAAGACTCGCTTATAAAGCAATAAGGACTAAAATGTTGAAAATAATAATGATGAAGTCATTGACCAAAAAATGTTCTCTTGTGAAAAATCGTGAGGTTATCTTAATATAATTATGATAAAAACTTTTTAACAAAAAATTAAACCGACGAAATACGGAACTGAAAAGTAAAAAATAAAATAAACCTTCTTAGTCTCAGTAACTAAGCTCCTAAACGAATGTAAGTAACTAATTTTGTGTCGGCGCCAAACAAACAAGCAAATGAATTAGGTAAGGCGTAAAATGATGGCATCGAGTTGCGCGGTGACATTCTGATAATTTTTTTGAAGTAATTTAATGATGTTCGTTGATTGTTTGTTTGGCGCCGCCTCAAAATTAGTTACTAACATTAGTTTAGGAGCTTAGTTACTGAGACTAAGAGGGTTTATTTTATTTTTTACTTTTCAGTTCCGCATTTCGTCGGTTTAATTTTTGTTAAAAAGTTTTTATTTTTCAATTTTTTATGGCTAAAATATACTAATTACTACCTACTTGTTTTTTTATTACTTCCAAAATACTTACTTACCCACCTTACTTCAACTATTACCAGTTGAATAATATTGTAACGAACCTAGGCCGGACCTGTCGCCTCGCGCGTTGCCGTCGACAGCGATGAGATCATCCCCGGAGATATTCGAGAACCATCCAGTCGCTCTGCCACGGAAAACAACGGTCAATATTGGAAACAATTGGAACATGCCAGAATTCGAAACATCGAGAATGCTGTATCGGAGATAAATAGGCGACCCTCAAGTGGAGTCGAGAAGGTCTGAACGAGCCCATACGATCGAGCTATTCAGTAGCGTAGTAATATAAATTAAGTTGTAGATTAAGTGTGAAATAAATTATTAAAACCAAGTTAAGTTTATTTACGTTACAATTGGTGTCGGAAGTGAGATTTTGAAAATAAACAAGTGATCGTGGAGTGGATAGTCAGAAAAATAAATTGATAGACCTTTTTGTACGCCCAAAATAGACAGTGGCCCGGTTTTCGCGAAGTGGACAATTGTGCGTGGGAATATAAACTGATACACTGTTCGCGTGAAACAGAAAATAGACAGTGGCCCGGTTTTCGCGAAGTGGACAATTGTGCGTGGGAATATAAACTGATACACTCTTTGCGTGAAACAGACAATAGACTGGTGGCCCGTGGAAAAGAATTCGCGAAGTGAATTTTTAACAAACTGATAAACTTTTCGTGTAAAACAGACTGATACCTCGTCAAAGACAAAATGTGTTCAAGAAAAGTGCGCCTTGCGGATTTGAAGGTAGCGGAATTGAAACAGGAATTGGAGGAAAGGGAACTGGAAACAACAGGTAAAAAGCAAGTACTCCAGGAAAGACTTGCAGAAGGACTTATACAAGAAGGTGAGGACCCCGAAACATTTTTATTCGAAGTTCCCGGAGGTGATTTAAGTTTGGTAATGAATAAACTCGAAGAAACTACTAAATCCGTGAAAGAAGAACTGCAAGAAAGTTCAAGAAGCTTGGAAGAAAATGCTAGAAATCTGGAAGAGAAGCTTCAAGAAAATTCTAGAAATCTGGAAGAGAAGCTTCTAGAAAATTCAAGAAGCCTGGAAGAAAATGCAAGAAGCCTGGAAGAGAAGTTCCTGGAAAACACAGAAGGCCTAAAAAAAAGAATTGTGTGGTGTGGCTAATTTTCTAGAAGAAAGAATGGGAACCGTTGAGACAGAGATAGATAAAATTAGGGAGCAAATGAACACGGAGGTAGGTAAAATCAAAGATGGGGTCGAGGACAAAATAAAGGAAACGATCAGTAAGCTGGAAAAACGAATTAATAGTGCGCCCTCCACAGAGATGGTTAACGAAAATGCAATGCTGGACTTGAGTTTGAACTTGGATAAAGTTCAAGAGGGTATAAAAGATGTCAAGGTCATTTCAGAAATAGGGAAGCTTTCCATGAAGCCGCCTCAGTTCGACGGAAAAACTCCATGGGCAAATTACCGCCGGCAGTTTGAAGCAGCGGCCAAAGCAAACGGATGGAATGCAGGGGAAAGAGCTGTAGCACTGACACTTGCATTACGTGGAGAAGCGACAAATATTCTACAAACTCTTACCGCCCAAGAACAGGAGGACTATGATCAGCTGATTAAACATCTAGAATTACGATATGGCCAGGCCCATTTGGAACACGTATACCACTCCCAACTGAAAAATCGCTGCCAGAAATCGGGCGAATCCTTACAAGAATTCGAAGCTGACATTGCACGCTTGGTTCGTCTCGCATATCCAGCCACACCGGAAAATGTAATGGAGCGATTAGCGGTTCAGGCATTCTTGGATGGACTCCGTGACCAAGAAACCAGACAAGCGTTGACACTAGCTCGTCCAACACATCTCGTAAACGCACTGGCACGCGCTTTGGAATTTGAGGCAGCAAAACAATGCTGCAAAAGCCAAAGTGAAGTTCAAACGATTGAGGAAGACTCACAGGAGCCTGCTAACTTGGAAGCTGCCATAAGAAAAGTGATGAAGGAAGTGTTCCAAAAAAAAGAAAATCCAAATGCAAACCAGAAAAAAAAAAAAGGCTGAGAAAAGCCAGATAAGATGCCGGAATTGTGGCA
Organism: Gonioctena quinquepunctata; assembly: GCA_018342105.1. Lineage (NCBI taxonomy): Eukaryota > Metazoa > Arthropoda > Insecta > Coleoptera > Chrysomelidae > Gonioctena > Gonioctena quinquepunctata. Next base: position 68,551 of record JAFIRS010003898.1, on the reverse strand, counting down.
AAATTGGACATGTGCGTATCAAATGTCCAACATTCATCGACTCCGATGCAGGAAAACTAACAAAGGTCGACGAGAAGGGCAATCGTCGGCATGTGTCCGGCAAGCCCCGGTTAACAACGCATATGTCGCTATCCTTCAACGACAGAACAAAGGTGTCTTCGTAGACGGTCTCATCAATAACGAGCCTTGCACCATGCTGCTAGATACAGGTGCGACTAGGACAATTCTCGGGCCTTCCTTTGCCAGAACACCGGAACGGATTGAACCGACAACTTGGAAGCTACGCACAGCAACAGGGGAGCCAGCTACTGTATATGGCGAGCTACCGATTGAAATAATTTTGGGCAACACTAAAGTGAAACATCAGGCACTTGTAGCGGACATCGAAGACGATGCAATCATCGGAATGGACATCATGAATTCCAGAGGGTTTGAATTGGATTTCAAAGACGGCGTCCTACGTGTCAACGGAGAAGAGCTGGTGCTTCATGGGAGAAGCGAGGAGTTGATCCGTGTGTTGTTGGCTGAAGATGTAAGCGTACCTGAGAGGGCTGAAACCATTCTGGAGGCACGCCTGGACGGGAGTACGAGCAGTGGAAACGTGGTGATGTTCGAGCCCAAACTTCATGATGAGAAAATTGGACGAGGGATTGCACTAGGGAAGACCTTGTTACGATCTGACAAATTTGTGCCGGTAAGGGTCATGAATGTCAATTATTTTCCAGTGACCTTGAAGAAAAGAACAATATTGGGGCACTGCTCGTCAGTTTCCTCAGTGATCCGGAGTGTACGAGGTACGGTTAGCCAACCCAACAACTTGCCCACAGAACTAGAAAAATTAGTTGCCATCTCTTCCAAAGATATAAAACCAGCTCAACAGCCCAAACTAAGAGATTTAGTTAAGAAGTACCAAGACATCTTCGATACCGGACAAGGAAAAGGAGGTCGAACTAATGTGGTCCAGCACATGATTGATACTGGGGGTGCCCGACCGATCCGGCAATCAGCAAGAAGACTCCCTCTTGCCAAGAAGGAAGAGGCTGACGAAATAGTCAGCGATATGGGAAAAGAAGGAGTTATCGAACCATCTGACAGTCCCTGGTCCTCTCCAGTCGTACTGGTGAAGAAAAAGGATGGATCGACACGCTTTTGTGTAGACTATCGCCAACTTAATAATGTCACGAAGAAGGACAGTTACCCTCTCCCGAGAATAGATGACACCCTAGACACGTTGGCTGGTTCCACGATTTTCTCGACCCTTGATCTGAAGAGTGGATACTGGCAAGTAGAACTGGCTCAGGAAGATCGAGAAAAGACTGCTTTTACCATCGGCTCAGGATTGTGGCAGTTCACCGTTATGCCATTCGGGCTCTGTAATGCTCCCGCCACATTCGAAAGATTGATGGAAACAGTACTGAAGGGATTCTCATGGAACACGTGTCTAGTGTATCTCGACGACATAATTGTGGTCGGCAGATTGTTTGAGGACCACGTGAAAAACTTGGAGGAAGTATTCCTGCGACTGAGGAACTCCGGATTGAAGCTGAGCCACGTTGTCTCTGGGGAAGGAGTAGCAGTGGATGACCAGAAGATCAAAGCTGTTAAGGATTGGCCCATCCCAAAAGACATTCACCAACTTCGAAGTTTCCTTGGTTTATGCACATACTATCGCCGATATGTGCTGGGATTCGCCAACATCGCTAAACCACTGACCAAGCTCACGGAAGGCCAAACAAAGTTCCAGTGGTCCGAAGAATGTCAAGACTCATTCAGGAAGCTGAAAGGAGCTTTGATCAACGCACCTATACTGAGCTATCCCCTACCAAAAGGGAAATTCATTTTGGATACGGACGCCAGCAACGTGGGACTTGGAGCTGTCCTATCTCAGATCCAGGAGGGACAGGAGAAGGTCATTGGTTATTTCAGCAAGACGCTTAGCAAACCAGAGCGCAATTACTGTGTCACCAGGCGAGAGCTGTTAGCTGTTGTAAAGGGAGTGGAACACTTCTACAAGTACGTGTATGGAAGAAGATTCCTGTTGAGAACTGACCATGCAGCTCTCAAATGGCTCTTACAGTTCAAAAATCCTGAGGGTCAAGTAGCACGTTGGATCGAGAGACTCCAAGAATTCGATTTCGAGATCGAACATCGAGCCGGAACTAGCCATAAGAATGCAGATGCCTTGTCGCGAAGACCATGTCCAGATGATTGCTCACATTGCCGACGAGCAGAAGAGGAAGAAGCAACACTTTTTAGAACCGCGGCAATGGATGACAACTGGAATGACAGCAAGATCCAGAAAGACCAAGAGAGACCCCGACCTTGGCTTAGTCGTCAGCTGGAAGAAGGGCAATCGAAGACCATCATGGCAGGAAGTCGCAGGTTACTCGCCGGCTGTTAAGTCCTATTGGGCACAATGGAACTCTCTTATTCTGGACAATGGGATCCTGAAACGGGTGTTGGAGGCCGACATTGGTGGGGAAGACAGACGCCAAATAATTGTTCCCAGGAACAGAAGAGAGGAAGTGCTGCGGGAAATCTATGATGGAGTCGCCGGAGGACATCTGGGAGTGACGAAGACCCTGCAGAAAGTGAGGCAACGGTTTTACTGGGCCAATTGTCAAGCTGACGTCCAGGACTGGTGCAGAAAGTGCGCTGTATGCGCTGCTAGCAATGGACCTCGAATACGACCCAAGGCCCCGATGCGTCAGTACAACGTAGGCAGCCCGTTCGAGAGAATCGCCATTGACATCGCCGGCCCGTTTCCCGTATCCGACCAAGGGAATAAATACATCCTTGTGGCAATGGACTACTTCAGTAAGTGGGCGGAAGCCTATGCCCTGCCCGACCAGGAAGCCATCACCGTCGCCGACGTCTTGGTGAAAGAATGGATATGTCGATTCGGTATTCCAATGGAGCTGCACTCGGATCAAGGCAGAAATTTCGAATCCAACCTTTTCCAAGAAATATGTCTACTGCTGAACATCCGCAAGACAAGAACCACGGCCCTACATCCGCAGTCCGATGGAATGGTGGAACGGATGAACAGGACGATCAACCGCCACTTGTCCAAGGTTGTCTCTGACCATCAAAGAGACTGGGACCAGTATCTTCATTTGTTCCTGATGGCCTATCGATCCGCAGTACACGAGTCAACCGGTCAAACTCCTTCTAGTATTATAATGGGCCGAGAACTACGACTGCCTTGTGACCTGAAGTTTGGGATACCGCCAGGACAAGACACTGCGGGAGAGGACTACGTCAGCAAACTTCGGCAGAGAATGGACGACATCCACGAACGAGTCCGGTTGAACATCCAGGTGCCAGCGATAAAATGAAGAAGACCTATGACATCAAGGCCGACGCAGGAGGATTTAAGGTTGATGACCTGGTTTGGCTGTACAACCCCAAACGTCGTCGTGGACTATCACCAAAGTTGCGGAACTCGTGGGAAGGCCCGTATAAAATCGTTAAAAGGATAAACGACCTTGTGTACCGAATCCATAAGCCACCCCGAGGGAAACCAAGGGTCGTCCATTTCAACAGGTTGGCCCCTTACGCTGGAAACCATGACCAAGTTCGCACCCTCAAGCCACCGGAGGATGATATGACGTTCGAGAAGTTTATGTCCTTGTATTCAAACGGGCAGAAAGTTCTACATGGGGTTACTAGAGAGGAGTCACGAGACCTTTTCGAGGTGCCTGCTGACTACGCACTAGCGCACTGTGTGGCAGAAGATCTTCGAATGTCCAGGGGCATCGCCGTAGTGTTCTCAAGAAATTTGGTCAACTCCAAACACTGCGGGAGCAGAATCCAGAAGTTGGTGGGGTGCTACAGTTGAAGAAAGGCCAGAGAAACATCTACTACCTAGTTACCAAGAGGCATTCCCAAGATAAACCGTCCTATGAAGATGTCTGGAAGAGTCTCACCAAACTAAGAGATACTATGGTGGACCAGAACCTGGTGGATCTAGCAATTCCAAAATTATCCTGTGGAATTGATGGGTTGGACTGGTGAGTCATAAGAAGTATGCTGGAGGCGATATTCAGATCCAGCGGCGTCAAGATTTTGGTTTGCTGTAACCCTCTTCCACGACCGATCATGAAGACCGTGGAGTGTTACTTCCATCGAACTTCACGGTGCAGATATGGGGAGTCATGCAGATATCGTCACACTCCAAGGATGAAATTTCGGGACGAAATGTCTTTAAGAAGGGGGCAATGTAACGAACCTAGGCCGGACCTGTCGCCTCGCGCGTTGCCGTCGACAGCGATGAGATCATCCCCGGAGATATTCGAGAACCATCCAGTCGCTCTGCCACGGAAAACAACGGTCAATATTGGAAACAATTGGAACATGCCAGAATTCGAAACATCGAGAATGCTGTATCGGAGATAAATAGGCGACCCTCAAGTGGAGTCGAGACGGTCTGAACGAGCCCATACGATCGAGCTATTCAGTAGCGTAGTAATATAAATTAAGTTGTAGATTAAGTGTGAAATAAATTATTAAAACCAAGTTAAGTTTATTTACGTTACAATATGATTATCTACTTTTACTATTTGTTGTAATATAAATTATTTTTGTTGTTCTGGTTAGTTTATTTCATTACTTTGTATATCATTCCATCCTCCCATAGAATATAATGGTTTTGACGGATGTGGAACAGAAATAATGTCAGTAGCGATCTGTCATTGTCAACTACGTATGTGTGTGCCAATGTTCATAAGTGAAAAATCAATTATCCCCTATTTTTCTACTCGTTAGGGTATATAATTCCATTCGAATTCTAAATAAGGATACCCTATCTATTAAAAAAAGAATCATCCAAATCGAAGAACCCAGTACAAAGTTAACGGACCAGAACTCAGAGGGTGAGTGATCAATATCCTTCATTTTGCTACCCTTAGGGGTGGATATCATCTTTAAAATTCAAATGGGACCACCCTCGAAGTACTCCCTATCCACTGAAAAAAGAATTATCGGAATCGGACACCTCAGTAAAAAGTTATGCGTGATCATATATAAAAAAAATGATGGAAAAAAAATATACGGGTCGACTAGAGAACCTCCTCCTTTTTGGTTTCGTCGGTTAAAGTAAGTGAGGAGCACCTCACGCTTTTTGTACATAAGACAACATTTTTTGGTCAATGACTTTATCATTATTATTTTTAAAAAATTTGTCCTTATTGTTATATAAGCGTGTTTTTTAGTTTTTCAAACTATATTTTTATTTTTAAGTTTTTAGTACAAACGACTTAAAAATACTACGGGGAAAAAACTCTTCGATTAATTCCTCCACATGAGATGAAAACTATAATTAAATTTTGAGAATGTGCATTCGCCATATCTTTGAAATTAAAATATATTTTTTTCTGACGATCTAGGTGAGAATACCAGGTCATAGCCATGAAATTATCGTATTGTCATCGGTTCTTAATATGTGTGCAACATCTCAAATACTTTGGACATCTGGCAGTGGATGAAAATTAAATCCAAAGATTCCATTACCTACATTCATACATATATACAGGTGGAGCTAATGAATCGTGTATAAAAATCTCATAGATCCTTGAGGAATAGTTTTCCCGGCTCCCAAAAGTGTCCCAGTACGCGCCTGCAAAGAGTTCAGCACTTAGTGCTCCGCCAAAATTATGGTAAAACAATTGAAATTGCTGTCACTATGACGACTGGTCTGGTCAGAAGACCCTCCCAGGCACAGAGGGTAATACGAATAATAATTTTTCACCAATACTGTCCTGATTTTTTTTTTAATAGATTATCGTCGTATGTAGAAAGTCTATTAATTAAGTTTTGGCATTCAGAAAAAAAAATCGTTGAGCTCTAAACTCACTTCGCAACGCATAACATTGAAAACAATGCTTATATCAACAGTTCAATCTCTTGAATATGCATAATATAAGGGCACAGACGCGTTCAGTAGTTTTTGGGGGTGCCGCTGGTTGCGTTTTCATGTTTCGAAAACATTTGTAGATTCATAGGTAAGGGAAGCCTTAGTGCTTAGTAATCTTGAAAAGAGTTCCGGAGCAC
>JAFIRS010003898.1:0-60000 GCA_018342105.1 Gonioctena quinquepunctata | reverse complement strand
ATTTTTCATTTCCGTAAACCAGTGGCGTAGTTACGATGGTATGTGGTTATATGTTCCTTCATATTTTCTTGGGACAAGTGAATGGACAAATGAGCGTTTGACATGAGTTCGGCTCATCGATACTCAACCTAAAAGTCATGACATTCCATGTGCCTGAAAGTGGAGGTTTCTGAGATAATTGAGAAAAACTGAAGATATGTCCTTAGTAGAGACATAATTTTCTATGTACAATAATCGCATAATGCTAATTACTTATAACATATCGGAATATGTATTGGGAGAATCGGAAACATAGTACGGGTGAGTCAGAATCAGAGCGATAACTCCATTTTTTCATTCATCATATTATTTGATCTAATCGATGTCGTGGATTCACTGATATGTTACCATACTTTCTTGCATATGATTGTTTTGACAGATTAACTGACAAACAAACCCAACCTCCAATTCATAATACTCCACTCAGATAGGTTTTAAGGTCTGAAATAATTTTTGCGAAAAACTGAAGATAGGTACTCTTAATTTATTGAAGTTTATGTTGGAGTATCATTATCAAAGCCATTTCTGATTGAATTATCTTGGAAAATAATATCCAATCAACATGTTTGTGATGAAGAAAAACAATCATTGTGTATTCATATCTACTTAAATGATTTCTTTCGATTCGTGATAACTAGTTGCAAAGTCGAGCCTTTCATGCTAGTTTGTGGTAGGCTGTTCAATACACCACTGATCAACGCATGAAGCATACGCGAAATTTGGAACTAAAGAGAAACATACCCTTTTTTCATTGTTCCCGGTAGAAACACACTGATATATCGATACTTACTTTAGGCATAATTGACAAGTTATCTGTCATCATTTCAGTCAGTGAACATCGTTTCAAACTGGGTTATTTTTTTGAAGAATATACAGATATGCATTTCGTTTATGGTGAAACAGGGGGAAATGCCAAAGCCGCTGCTGAATTATATCAACATAGATATCCAAACAGACATCATCCACATTTCACTACTTTCATAGCTGTGCATCGAAGATTGAAGGAAACAGGGTCCATTGAATTCAGTAAACACCATTGTGGTGCGAATAGAACAAGAAGAGATAATGTTACGGATGAACAAATTCTTGAACGATTAGCAGCAGATCCTCCTACCACTCGGCCTATTTCGTATAGGTTGAAAGTGTCACAATCAACAGTAAGTCGGGTAGCACGTGAACAACTATTGTATCCATTCCGCCTTCAGAAGTTGTGTTTCTTGAACATGTTTTACCTGGGCTACTTGAATACGTATCTCTATTGGTTCGTCAACGAATGTGGTATCAATATGACGAAGCACCGGCCCATTTCCAATGAATCGTTCGTCAATTTCTTGATCAAACCTTCCATGATCGGTGGATAGGTAGACGTGGTCCCATACATTGGCCTGCACGTTCTCCGGATTTAACTTCACAAGTCTTTTCTGTGGGGATACCCTAAATCCCTAGTGTATGAAACATCTGTGGAAGATTTAACGGTAAGAATTTTAGCAGCATGTATGTTAATACAGGATACACCAGGAATAATCCAAAGCGTGCGACAGTCGATGATACGGAGATGCCAATTGTGTATTGAACAAAATGGTGGTCCATTTGAATATTTGCTTTAATGCCTTGTATGTTTTTATGTAGTGTATCCACTAAACCGTTTCTATCATTTAAGTAGATATTAATACGCATAAATGGTTTTTCTTCATCAAAAACATGTTGATTGGATAATATTTTCCTAGATAATTCAATCAGAAATGGCTTTGATAATGATATCCAACAACAAATTAAGAGTTCTTATCTTCAGTTTTTCGCAAACATTATTTCAGACCTTAACTCTTATTTAAGTAGAGTAAATGAATTTGAGGTTGGGTTTGTTTATCATTTGATCTGTCAAAACAATCATATGCAAGAAAGTATGGTAACATATCAGTGAATCCGCGACATCGATTCGTACAAATAATATGATGAATGAAAAAATGAAGTCGTCGGTCTCATTCTGACTCACCCGTACTATGTTTCCGATTCTCCCAACAAAAAATTTAGGAGGTTGACACATATTGCATTATGTTGTAAGAAATTAGCATTATGTGATTATTGCACATAGGAAATTATGTCTCTACTAAGGACATACCTTCAGTTTTTCTCAATTATCTCAGAAACCTCCACTTTCAGACACATGGAATGTTATGACTTTTAGGTTGAGTATCGATGAGCCGAACTCATGTCAAACGCTCATTTGTCCATTCACTTGTCCCAAGAAAATATGAAGGAACATATGACCACATACCATCGTAACTACGCCACTGATTTACGAAAATAAAAAATTATAACTTTAAATTAGCACGTTGATAAACCTTGATTAGTGTACCATGTTTGGAGTTTTTTCCTTCAGGAATTTTGGAGAAAAATCGAATCTTAATTGTATTCGTACTTTCGACACCCTGTATCTCAGAGGTGATGCATTTTAGGACATACCTTGATAGAAACTTTTCACCCCGAAATGAGGTGAGGAATCTGTAGTCGGAGTTTGTCGGTCTTATTTTGACTCACCCTGTATTTATGAATAAACTATTCTTGAAAGGAATATGATCAATTTTGCTGATAACACAGTCTTATTTTATTTAAAAAAAGTTGGATCTTCTAAAATCGGCAACAGAGGAAGGTAAAAAGATATTTATACCATTTACGTCTTATGTAAGATATTTCCCGGAATTCAATGAACAGAACATTACTCGTGGAAGAGGGGGGGTTAAAATTCAGTCTGCTGATAACTGTCAAATACCTTGATATGTCGATCACCTCAAGTGGGATAAACATATCCACCATTTGACGAGAACACTCAATTTCTTATTATATAAATTCAAGTACTCAAGAAGCGAAATACTCGAAATAATATATCTTAAGATCCCTTATTATTCTCCCTTTAAAATTCGCCTCAATTATGGTATTTTTGCTAGGAGTCCGCCAACAAAAATCACTTGAAACCGTTAGGAACAAGACTAACAAGAATAAAAATGGAATATATCTACAAAAAATCATTTACATTCAAGAAAAATTACTTGTTTAAAGAAACTGACATACTCGACATCAGACAAATTTGTTATACCAGATTGTATTGACCCAATATAAATTCCAAAACCTGAAAAACATGTGCTATTGAGATAGTTTCTATTTTCTAGATCTGAAAATTTACAATTCAATACCGAGATCAGTAAGTATTATTCACGGAAAAACTTAAAATTGTAAATAAAACAACAATGAATAAGGCGAATTCATTATTGCATAGATACGATAATTTTAATATTTATTTGGTATATTTCCATTCTTATATTCATAGTGAGTCAAATTATTGTTCAATTTTATCCGAAAATCACAATCATATGGCCATGCATATAACATACTCAAACCATATTGTATTGTTCATTTCTTCTAAGGGATCACATATAAATTGTATAAACTTGTTTGTAGTAGATACAAATTTTGTTGAAAATGTTATCTAAAGATACTCTCCTCGATGTGGAAACCGCAGTCAATTCATTCAGTAACGAAATGATTTTTTTACCCAAGCAACTGTTTTCCATCAGAATTTCATCGGAAAACAATGTATCGTCCAGAATTCATAGTCATATCGTGGTTTCACAGCTCAAGGAAAATTCAAGGCGTCATTTAGTAGTAATCAAAAATGATCTATTGGGTTATGAATACAATTTTATGTGCTAATTCATTCCATCTTCAATAAATATCATTTGGAGGCAATTTGGACGATACAATTCCATATAACCCCATTCTCTAATTTGATATCACTTGCAAGCTGATTCTGATTACTGTCGATTATGAAATGATTTATGTTCACTTCTCATGCCCCACGTTGTGTAAACAGGCAATTATATGTGTTTCCACCATTTTCGAAGATATTTCCGATTTAAAAAAACGACGATGTCACAATATGGCATCCAATCATCATAAAAATGCACAACATATAATTAAAAAAATAAAGTGAATTTTTGGATGAAATATCAGAATAAGCGTCAAGTACCACAATAATCACAGATGTTCTGAAAACTTTTCTAAGGCGCACCTGTTTGTAATAATTGCTGGTCCTATATTCTATTTCCAATATTCGTTTCAATTATGTGTTAAGTTTTGAGAATTAAATGTCTATAATTCGGTTACTGTTCTCAATTGATGGTATTGACAATTTCTTTTCCTTCTCATTTTGAAAGCAGAAATCACAAACAATTATTTCATCAGCATACAGTTTTTTCAAACAATATTTTTTCCTGAGCAAATATTTGAATTGAGTATCAAACCTGAAATACAAACCGTGAATGAAAATGACACTTTATAGCTTTTTGCTAAGTATCGAGCCATATACTCTATCCTTTTTTCACTGGCAGCACGACTTCGTGGTCTCAGATATAAAATAAACATAAACCATAGGCGTTACATCTCTTACCAAAATGTAAGACGGAAATTCAATGATACTTATTACGAACTTTTATACTGTAAACACGGATTTACTTAAGAGCAAGTTATGAAATTATGGTTAAATACCTACAAAATGAATATTTAATAATACGAATACCTAGTCCTCTCACCTTTTTTTATTATGAAGGAATTATTAGGTGAATATTTGAGCACAATTACCATAGTAAATAAACAGGTCGAAATAAGATAAAATAAGATAAGAACAATTCCCGAGATACACTTTAACTGTACATTCGTTTCTAAGAATAAGACATTATTACAAAATGAGAGTTCTTAGTTAATACCTCATGATTAAAATTTGCTTACTTCTTAGGTAAAACCAATACAATTCGAAATTGTAATTATGAAGGATAATGAATGCCAAAGTGGATGTACCTGCTCCATTATAGGATCATTAGTTGGTATTGAGAGCAGCAAATAAATAAAGGAATTCTGGGTTTCCTCCGTCGGCTAGTTTCTACAAAATACAATAGAATACTGTTTTGCTGTGGAAGGTAGTCAGTGTCGAGCTACTGCGTATTCTTAATACGTTTATGATCTTTGAGTAGTGTTTATGAAAATGGCATCGGGTGCAAACTTTACACCAGTTAAACCCAATACATTTGTTGCATACTCTGTAAGAGAAAAAACTATAGTGCTTAATGTCTATGATGCACTTGTTCATCAGCAACCCACGAGTTCCGTTCGCCAGATAGTGTCTACATGTTCTAATACGATGGGAGTGAGTGAAAGAACAATTCACAGGTTTTTGAGCAAGAGGAAAAGTGGAAACATTAGTGCACCAAAATAAAGTTCAGGAAGGAAGTCACTCTCAATCGATGAAGGAAAGTTCACTCTTTCTATATAAATAAAGAGATACCAATAATAGACAAAGTTCTACAGTCAATTCAGGAAGACGACGAATAATATATTGATTCACCACACGATTCACCACAAGTAGGCAGCACCAAATTATGGAAACTTTTAAGCAAAATAGGCTTTTCCTGGAAAAAGCAGAATAGAAAGTCCCTCCCCATAGAGAAGGACGGAATTGTGCGTTGGAGAAGAAATTATTCAAGGACGATCAGGAAGTATCGATCTGAAGGAAGGACAATTTATTATTTGGACGAAACATGGCTTAACAAAGGACATATTGTGCAGAAAACATGGGTCGACACTAACATAAAAACTTCCTGCCATGGAAGGATATCCCACTGGGTTACCTGCACCGACCGGTAAAGGGCGTAGGTTAATTATCACCCATATTGGAAATGAGCATGGTTTCGTCGATGGTGGTTTGCTGCAATTCGTCTCGAAATCAACGAAAGATTACCACGAGGAGATGAATGCGGATGTGTTTGAGGACTACTTTTCACAAATGATAGAGCTGTTGCCTGCGAATGCCGTTATTGTCATGGACCATTCCAGGCTTAAGGAAGCGTTGCCATCATAAGAATGGAAAAAAAAGATTGGTTACAGCAGAAAGATCTCCCACATGATAATAGCATGTTTAAAAAAATTATTATACATTGCGAGGAAACGTTGCTAGGAACATCGTTCTCCAAAGTGACAAGCGACAATTGGAGAAGTGCTGTAAATCATGTATCAACAGAAGAATAGAATATGTGGGATCTTGATAATTTAATTGACCAAACTGTGGAATCTCTAGCAATTTCAATAGGACCCGAAGATTCATCTGACTCGGATACCGATGATGACTGTGAAATGGATATTTAGGTAAGTAATTATATACATTTATTACCATCACTATTTGCAACTAAAACATTTTAGGTGAGTTGCCGAATTCGCGCACAGGACGCAGTCATAATAGTTTGACAAGTGTAACTTTCATACATTCAATAATCGATGAATTCTCAATTATTACTCTAAATTTAATATTGTTATGAACATGTATTGTTTCTTAAAAAGTTTTATGAATAAATAAATAAATATTAAAACATGATTTACCTAACGCACGTCACTGATCAGTACATTTACCATTGATGCTTTGTAATGATTTCATCGTTCTATTGTTATTAGAGATAAAACAGAGTGGACTAGAAAAGTAAACTCGAAAACACATGAAGTCCTATCAAAACGTGTCTGTTACCATGAAATTTATTTGAGCCGACGGTAAACAACTTTTCGCAGATTTGCATTTATAATGAGGGTGTTTAGCTGCCAGTGAAAAAAGGACCGTGTTTAGTATGAATAATCGAAACTTTCATTTTGTGGGAGTAGATTAGATAAATAATGATATACACCAATTGCGGTAGTGAATCTTTTCGGAACCTGAAATAGAAATAATTGTCAAAGACAAATATATTCAAAAGAAACTATCTTCGATAGAAACTGAAATTCTATTCTCTCAAAGTAAACAAAGTCTTTTATTTTATGGAGACATTTTAAACTACAACTACGAAATATGAGAATACAGAATACAAAACGAAAAACAAACCCCAACCAAAACAAAACACGAGAAAGAAAAACGAACTTGAATAACTAACAGGAACACTAAAACAACAAAAGCGAACACGATAACTGAAAATAAAGTAGGAACTATAACAAAACAAAAGACTCGTGAAAAGTCAATGCCAATAGCCAATTCACAATTTTGTGGTTATCTTACCATAGTGGGAATTTGCAGCATATGAAATAATCTTATCATACTTCAATATTTTTTCACATAGAGCAATGTCTATTAGAACGAGATAGGGAACAAAATTTCCTCTTTGATGAAAAATGTGGTTTTCTCTTGGCGCATGCGCAATCTATTATTAGCTCCCATTTTTGAAAATCTATGTTCAGTTGTTTCAGCTTCACATAGGCTATTCTGATTATCAATATTCGTAGTTGAAATATATGGATTAGGGCTCAATGTTCAAAAACAAAATATATCTTTAGCATAGCATATTTATTTTTCATTTTATACGTCTCAGTATTCCAAAAGAAAAGATTCACCCTCTGTATAAGTTTCTCCTCTTCCCCTCCTGTAATTTTTACTTCACCTATGAATATTTAACCATATCTAGAGTGAATAAACATTTCGTTTTCTAATATTTCCCCCTTTTTCGTCGGCCTTCGTTTATAATGCCCTAAACTAATATTAGGGATGATAATCAAGGGACACTTGAAGGGAATTGCAAAGCAAATATTGGAATTGACGTAACTCACAAGAGTCTCTGGGACTATGTATATATAGGGCTGAAAATGTGAAATTACCGTTTTATTCGAATGGAGTGTAGATACATTGAAATTGATCAAATGACTCTATAGTGACGACAGTGAGTTAGTCACTGAACAATCATATTGAATCTAACGTTCTCAATATTTTACATTTTCAATGTAAGCATAGAAACTGCTATTCTCTCCTATGTGCTATGTATAAATAATGTTATACCTAGTCAACTCAAAAACAATAATTGCAAGTGAACATTTGTTCCTATCCTCACTAATTTATTGACGGGGCACGACTAGTGTCAGCAACTAGGCTCCTGGAGCCGATTTCAATTTCGTCCTCAACTTCTATCATAGTTGAGTGTCTCCTGAAACTTCAGTGGCTGGCCAGAATTCCAACTGCAGAGGTACACCAGTAACGTAAAACTAAACTTGCAGGAGAGAAGGTCACCTTCTTCCCTTTCCACTTCTTCCTCTTTAGGATTTCCAGGGAGATCCCCTTTTTCCACCAAATTTCGTTCACAGCCGGCCTCACTGTGATGGCGGATAATAGGATTTAATTATTCGCTATGTTGGTAGTCTAGGTCTGCTTCCTCTGCATTGTTAAGAATATTGTGGTTGCTTCCTCCTTCATACAAGTTGGAAGCGACGGCAGGCCCCATTTTCTGCTCACCGCCCATCGCAGATGGTTTTATGATTACTCGATCAATTGCTTACTCCATGTATCACTCCTAGGTATTGCAACTCTTTCACCAGCTCCAGGAGTTTACCAAACTGTCGGTGATCTGAACCTTTTCTTTTCTTGCGAAGAGAATCATCTTTGTTTTGGTCGAGTTGTAGGTGAAACGTTTGACGTAAAACCAACGTTTCCATATCACCTTCCTATTTTCCTATGAGCATACTGCATGTGGTTGCAGACGACGCCTGAGAACCGATCTCTCACCAGGATAAGTCCCTCGTCGCTATAAGCCTGGGCATAGAATTCGTCGAGGACTAATCGCTTCAAGAGCCCATGCATGATCAGATATTAGAGGTGAGGTGATTAAAAGCTGTCTTGTGAGGATCCCCCATTACTCCAATATTCGCTGCCAGCGATTCCATAACTTATCCACGCTTCATGTCCCTTCTAACCTAATTGACTAGTTTAGGTTGAGTCTTTCTGTTCAGCAGGACATTGCAGAGGACATCTATTCTTGTCCTGTCAATACTTCTAAAAGACTACCAAAGTCCATTTCCTGAAATCAAATGCCTTTTTAATCCTAAGCACTACCCAGATAACACATGGACATCAAATGGATATCCATTGGACATCCTTCATGAATTTTATGGATATACTATGAACATCCAATTATATCCAAAAGATATCTTATGGACATCCGATGGATGTCCAAAGTGGAACAACCTGTACATCCATAGAATATCCTTCAAGGATATCCATAAGATATCCTGCAGAGATGTCCATAAGATATCTTTCAAAGATATCCATAAGATATCTTTCAGGAATATCCATGAGATATCCTTCAGGGATATTCAAAAGCTATCTGAAAGATTCCTTGAGAGATATTCTAAAGATATCCTTCGGGGATATCCATCGAAGATAAAATATAGTAATAGCAATCCGGAGGGAAATGAAATAATGGTATTGAACAAAAAAAATGTATTAATAAACTCTGGTATCAAAAAAATTCTCATAAGCTTCGGAGTTATCAACAAATAAAATGTATATGTAAACTCTAAAATAAAAACAGAATATTAAATGCAGAATAATCAAAAAAATGAAGTTAAAGAAAAAATAGAATGCTATTTTTTTCGTCCATCCAAGTGTTTCCTTTATTCTAGAAGATGACAGATGCCATTATTATTCAGCCAAGCCTAGATGGCTTCTTCAGTAGCTTTTTTATTTTCCGTCGAATCACTGAGGTCAGCCGCTTCTGAAATGATATATTCACGGGTATAATTAATGTTGAAATTTACAGAAAAATACTGAGAAATATTATACTTTCTTTTGAATTCGAATACTGATGATGATAATATATATACCACTGCCATAGTTTTTCTCTGTTTTTATTGGTATACTATTGAGATTTCATTTAGGTACCCAAAAAAAGAGTTTCTAGAATAGAAAAACATACAACTTACCTACATAAGCTTTGAACTTCGTTCCAGTTCCCAAATATTCTTCCGAAAGATTCATTTTTTCAGTGCAATCAATAGGAAAATGTTCGAATCTACTGATGAATCATCTTCATCACATGTCCACTGTTGTAGGCATTCACACCATTTTTAATCTGGGCACTGTGTCATTTGAAAAACTCGTGTATTGTGGCAAATGTAACGAGGTGCTTTTCAGCATTTCTGAAAATATCGAAACTCAAACAGCAAACACATAAATGCATTGGAAATAATGGATTTTTATAGGTTATGTCGTTCTCTATTGATATTTACCTGTATTCGGCCAATATATAATTCCCTTTGGAAACAATCAATTGCTACAGATGAAAACCATTATGTCCAGACCAACAGGGTATCAAAAACGAATGAAAATAGAAAAAAAATACGACTTTTGTTTGGATTCAGTGCTATGACTATGACCTTCGACCTTCCTCAACAAAATGACAGACGTCGCCAGTAATTATGCGTATAGTATGGCCAGGCTGTCGCAGACACATGTATAGCTGTTCTGTGGTCGCAGAGGGCCCCCGCGGCAACATATTTTTGAAAGAGTACAATTTGTGTATCTACGAGAATATTTACATTCATTTATGATTGCTTTGGGTATCTCATGGCTATCCCTAGGATATCTTCTGAAGGATATCCATTTCAAATCAAGTAGAAAAACGAAACATGAGATTTTCCAAAAAAAAAAAAAAATCTATATGTACGAGCATGAAAGAAGCTCAGAAATTGACACAATAAAAATCAATCTTGCAATTTAAACTTATCCATATTTGCTCCGGATATCTTATGGCCATCCATATGATATCTTTTGAAGGATATCCATTTCAAATCCGTCGACGGATATCTTATGGATGTCCATTCCAAATTCAGGGATATCCCGACCAGAATTGGACATGAAATGGATATCCATAGGATATCCTGTGTTATCTGGGTAGCGCATAAAGGGTCGTTTCAGGTAGAAAGGTTTGATTTTTTTAGAAGAAGTTTATTTCTATAACCTCTTCCATCATATGCCTATCTTTTACTGAGAGGTCTGAATGGAAAGTCTTTCTCCTTGCTTTTATGACGGAGTCCTTCGGTTCATAGCCTAGTGCTTGACTTGCCCAGAAGTTTCCCTTGAACAAAAGAAGCATTCCTTTCAGGGCCTCCTTCAATATTGATGGAAATCTCCCATCTGGAACTGTTGCCTCAAATGGCTCGTTCAATTCCCAGAGTGTGACATTCTCTGTAACAATCCATTCGGAAACCTATCCATCACGTAAACCTGCTTTGCACACTGATATGTTTGTTATTCGCCTCTCTTGGAAAATGAACCTCCAGTAATTGCTCTAGAGCTCCTGGCTGGAGGCTGTTCATTTTTAATCTTTGCAGGAATCCTATCGTCCCCTCCATTCACAGCTAGTTAGGTTAGCCAGTCTGATTGATTCTGATAGAGAATCATTTTATCCATAGTACGCTCAACTGCTATGCCTTCAACTTCGTCGTGGTTCCTTTTCCTAGTTCATCTCACAGTTCGTTAGGTTAGCCAGTCTGATTGATTCTGATAGTGAATCAATTTATCCATAGTACGCTAAACTGCTATGCCTTTAACTTCGTCGTGGTTCCTTCTCCTAGTTCATTCTCACACCTCGACAGTTGTCCCAGTTGTCATCCCTCGCCGATTTGACTGCGTGCCGATGATGTCGCCTGGACGCCTTCTTCAAATGCTAGAGCTCTCTGTTCACTTTCCGTGGCCGTTTCGATCTGCTACGCATTCGAATTGAACCAAGCAATAATCGGACAGTGTAGTTTTAGGTCCAGTTCTCGATGCTTTCTATGCAACCTATTCAGGCCCTCATAACATCAATGTTTTCCTTCCAGATAATGTTGATAAAAGGTGGTTGTTTCTCTATCCCGTGGGTTAGTCCCTGTGCTGCCCTAAATTTTACTGTGTAGCAGATCAACTAAGATCTACCGGATCTGTATTCTTATCAGGTAGGATACAATAGGCCAAAAGGCTCAAGTGCTATCGGAGGCCACAGCCAGATGAGCCTGCGGGGTGGAGGGAGGTTTCAGTGGGTAAATCTGACTCAGGGACCCTTCAATACCGCAAAGAATTTCCTCCACTAAATAAAAAAGTAAAACAATGGACTCCAAAGATGGGCTGCGTATTCAAAATCAATTGTAACACCTACAATGTTTCTGAATGTGAACTCTGTTCGTTCAACTAAAAAATATAATATTGAATAGAAATCCTTCACACAGTGCCGTTTTTATAAAGTAAGGATTATAATTTTACAAAAGAATCACTTGTTGAGATCACTGTGTCTGTGATAGTTTATTTAAATTTCTACTGACATGAGACTCAATGCTAATTTTACGATCAGTCATGTAATAGGAAGTTTTCCTACATGGTCACTGGACGCAAGTAAGAAACAAATCGTTTTCAAGAACTTCACAGCTCCTGAGGATTACATCGCTTATGTTCAGTTAATTTTGATATCCTCAAAATCCTTTGCCTTCCTTCGGTGATACATATGTGGCTCAAATTCATCGACATGGTTCAGTTCAACACATCAATAAAATCTTTGAAAGTTTGAAAGTACCTTGTTGATATAGAAAATTACCACACTCTGAACTCAATAACTTGAATCGGTATCACATTAGCACAATTACAGTGAAAAATTGTAGGTAGTTAATACAAATAGGTACCAAACTAAAAATATTTTGGTACCTATTATTACATCAAATTCCATGCCTTTGACTACCAGTAATTGTAACTCAATATTTTT
Source organism: Gonioctena quinquepunctata (assembly GCA_018342105.1). Taxonomy (NCBI): domain Eukaryota; kingdom Metazoa; phylum Arthropoda; class Insecta; order Coleoptera; family Chrysomelidae; genus Gonioctena; species Gonioctena quinquepunctata. The sequence continues at coordinate 47,380 of JAFIRS010003898.1, read as the reverse complement.
ATTATGTATCTCCAAATTTAAATTTATGTATTGATTTGTTTTAGCTATTTTTTTTCCATTGATTCCTATTCAAATTTGTTTTTGGCATTTTTACCATTGTATTTTTAATTTTAAGAATATTTTCCAAACTAGCTTCTTTTATTGAAGAAGCTTCTGAACCTGTATCTATTAGAATATTTATTTTTTTGTTCCCTATTTCACCTGTTTATCAAACCTATCAATTGTAATTGAACCTATTGATTGTTCGTTTCCTATATTGTCATTTACCATTATAAATTCCATTGGGTGTTTATAATTTGGTGTATCCAGCTTCACATATGGTTGTTCTAATAAAAATTTTGTTGTCCGATGTACTTGTTGTTGGTGTATTGTTTTCCATAGGTAAGCTAGTTTGTTCTTCTCTTTCATTCAAAGTTTCACTTCTTCTCTGAAAATGAACATGTTTTGTTTATTCATTCGATTCTGGATTGCTGATAACAGGATTTTGTTGTCCCTGTCTATTATAAATTTGTCTCTGCTCATGATTCTGGTACTGATATTGATAATCATTATTATGATAATTATTTCTAATATTATAATCATCATAGTTATTATTTATGTTTTGGTTCCTAAAATTTCTGTCAGTGTTTTGATCCTCATAACAATTATTGTACATATTATAATTTCTATTCCTATCTTGATTATAATTATTATTATACTTATAATTTTGATAATTATTTTCGTGTCTCTTATTTCTACTATTACTTTGATTATTCATGTACCTATTATTTTGACTGTTATAATTTTGATATCTAACGTTATTTTTTAATTTTTTCCCCTTCTTTGATAAAGTTCTCTCTGATCTTAATTAATATTCGCCCAATCTATCCATGGTTTTGATTTCATGCATATTCATTAATCCAAAGATTTCCTGTTTAAAATGTGTGCTGATATTGCCTACCATTTCTTCTTCTCTCAATACAGGTTTCAGATATTGGGACATGGCAAAAAGTTGTATGGCATAATTGTTATAATTTATACTTCTCTTTTCATCAAACTTGCCAAATTGTAATTTGTCTCTGACAATAAGTTGAGCATCCCCCCCCCCCAATATTGTCTTATGAACAAATTTTCAAAATCTTCAAAACTATTAACATTTTTCTCCTGATTATTAAACCAAATACAGGGTTGATTGATTAAATATTGTCTGATGATTTTTTTCAACTCTTCTATCGAAGTTATATTTCTTGTTTTATTCTTTATTATTTTAATGAAGGTTATTGATGCAAATTTTCAATATTATCGTCAAATTTGTTATTTATTTGCACCCCTTGACAAGTATTAATTATCCTAGTTTCTAAATTACTATCAAATCTCCTTTGCTCTAATAATTTTATTTTCTCTTCTAAACTTTTAAATTTTACTTGATTTTGATTGCCATCTCTACTTCAATTATTTCTTTCCTTTATATTTGATATTTCATTTTCTACTATAATAATTTATTCATTTATGTCCTTTTGTTGTGTTTCAACTTTTTTATTGATAATGTTTATGTCATTCATAACTTTTTTATTATTATTTTCGGGATCTATTCTTATATATTGTACCTGTTTTTAATTTTGTTCTGAAGAACTGTTAATTACATCTATTTCTTGTCGAATTGATCCATAAAATTGCCTGTTATTTTGTGCTATACTCATTTTAAATTGTTGATACATATTTAAAAATTCCATTTTACTTTTTTTTCAATTGCACTCTACTTTCCATTCTTCCCATATTTTCTTTCACACCTTCTATATTTTCTTTCATTCTTTGTTCCATTTTTTCCATGTTTTCTTTCATTCCATCTTCCATTCTTCCTATATTTTATTTCATTCCATCTTCCATTCTTCCCATAGAATCCGTCAATTTTTCAAACTGACTCTACATTTCTGTTTTTTTACTTTGTTTTTCTCTCCCTCTCACATTACTACTCTTTCCTTGTTCCTGATCACCCCTTTCTCTACCTTCTGCACCTTCTTCCACATCGCTCAAATCCATTTTCTCTACACTTATACAACTTTCTAACCTTTTTTACTATTTCACTATTTCAATTTAAGAATTCTAAAATGTAAAATAAAAATATTTTTCCTGTATAAATATCTGATTTAAAACAATTTTTATAAAATTTCCAAAATTAATTAGTATACTGGCTTCTAATTAATATATTTGCTCTTATTAATATATTCGCTCCTAATTAATATATTCGCTCCGCGTTGGGCGACATTTTGTTATGATGATGATGATTTGTATTATTATTTTGTGTATAATTATTATCATATTTTTTTATGCTTTTCAAATACTCATCACAACAATAAACTCCGGCTATGACATTCTTACCCTTTTTCAATATACCATTTACCTTTCTTTCATTACCTTTCCCCAGCTCAGTCGGTACGCCTATGTGGAGCAGATCGTCTCAAATCTCAGGAGGATTGCAGTTGCGCCATCTAGTTGTTTTGCTTGAAGTCAATTTACTGTTTCATGGAAATATGGCTTGTAATATGATCTAATGATAATTAACGAGTCCAGAAAATAGTTAAATGATTTTTTTTTATTCAAATAAATTTTCAAATACTTATTCCTGCGATATCTACCTTATGAATAATGTAATTGAAATAATCAAAATTCAAAACATCAAATGCTTGCTCATGCACAATCAGTAATATTACAAGTAAATGTTTAGAGGTTATATTTATATTATGATCATGAGTACGGAAGAAAGTGCATCACTGTGAATCGGTGTTATTAAAAAGAACCATAAAAGGTGTCTAATGCGAAACGTATCACTGTGTTTAGTTTTTGTTGATGAAATACCTCTTGTAAATTCAGTTCGTGCACTCATAAAAATCCTGGAGTAGGTGTTCAATGGCTACTGAGTGTGAAGTTAGGTGATGTTGGCCCACTTGTTGCTGGTTATGTCATGTATTGGAAATATGATCTGATTTGGATTGGAGGTAAGTGGTTGTTTGGTCGAATATTTGCCAGGCAGTTTCTTGATTCGGATTTAAGGTTGAAATTGTTGTTACATTTGTTGTCTGCTTATTTGCGTTGATTTTCGATGATGAAATTTTTTTTTACCGCTTCTCTCCAACATTATTTTTTGACTACTCATTTTCTCTTCCCCAGGCAACAGATGTTTCTTCTCACTCATGTTAGAAGTGTAACAACTACTTATATGTACTATTGCTTTAGCTTCTCTTATAACCTCAACTTTCATAAGTACGAACCATCGTTTAATGTAACTTTATACTAACACTCACTTTTGTAATACAAAGTTCCTGAAGAAGAGAAAATAAAGTTCTCGAAAGCTCGAACGGAAAAGATAGTAAATTTTTCTTTCAACATTGACTGCATTGCTCAAATATATTTGATTATTCAATGTTCAGAAGTAGAAAAATAATAATGTGAGAAATTGGTGACATACAAAAAAATGTGAAGGAAGAAAACTCATAAGAAATTTACTATTCATAACTCATCAGAAAATTCTCTCAAAATTATAAAATCAACACTTAATACCACCTCGTTGATGAATCACAACTCTACACCTATTGTTCATAGACAAAATGAGATTGCCTATGTCGTCTTGGGGTAAATTGGTCCATTCGGCTGTCAGAAGCTCCCTGAATGCAAAGGCATTATGGATGTTGCCTATGTCCCAAACATACTGCATCGGATTCAGGTCTGGAGAATGCTCTGGCCATGGCAATAATTCAATTCCTTCGTTGTTCAAGCTGTCACAATATGAGCGACATGTGGACGATCATTGTCAGGCACCAAATGAAAGTTTTCACCATTAGCTCCTGCAAAGTGATGCACAATGAGTTGAGCGACATGTGGACATAATATGAGCGACATGTGGACGATCATTGTCAGGCACCAAATGAAAGTTTTCACCATTAGCTCCTGCAAAGGGTCGCACAATGAGTTGAAGAATATATATCATCCAAATATTGCTGAGCCCTAAAAAAACCTTGTAGGAAAACGAGGTCTGTTCTTCCGCCAACTGTGATGAGAGTACCACCTCTATAAGTGTGCATTTCCCGGACGTATCTCAAGCGTTCTACGTTCCCAGGTCGTCTCCATACACTTGTTCGATGATGATTTGGATGAAATACAAATCTTGATTCATCCGTGAATAAAACTATTCTGGAATTATTGGGCCCATTCTAATCTGGCAGCGCGATTGCCTCTATAAAGAAGTAGACATCTAATTGGCCTCCAAGAATGAAGATTAGCTTCGTGAAGAGGATTCCTGACAGTATCTCGCCCAATGGTTAAATTGTGAGCACGTTGTGAGTCCGCAACCAACTCAGGAGCTGTGATTGTGGGTTATCTTCTTGCAGTTAAAATAAAAAATATGTCCTGTACTGCTGTTGTACAACGTCCACGTTCTGGATTTTTGGTAGGACTCCCACTCTCCCTGAAACGCATCCATAACCGACTTAATACAGTTTGTGGAACACCCATTTGCTCATCTGCATCGATTTGTCTCATGCAAGTTTGAAGTAGACCTACCACTTGATTCATCTCTTCTGAAGTTAAATGACGTCGTTCCATTATAAACAACGATTGCAAGCAAATTTTTTCACAGCTTATCGCCAAAAGAATAAAATTATTGAAATCGAACAATTCGCAGATTGCAATTTTCATTTTTTGCAGCACTATCATGAATACCCAGTTTTTGTTAACTTTTTCACATGTATCTGGCAGAAAAACTTGTTGACATAAGTGTTTGAACTGATAAATAGGATACATCTGAAATATAAGGAATATCAATAAAATTTCTCAACTTTTTTCAAATATCCTTAGACTTTTCTGATGTGTATACAGTGCTTCTCAAAAGTCCCCTCCCCCCCCCTCTTATTTTTGGAACGATTATACATAAACAAGTTAAATTTGGAAACTGAATATTAAAGGTTGTAAACTTCCCTACTAGTGATGATAGATGACGAAATCGTCAAAGATGACGTCACAAGGCCATTGTGACCAATAATTTTAAATGGAACCCTACGGAAAGCGACCCCTCTTTCAAAAGGTATCGAAAAAACCTATTCAATGGTACTAATTTTGTTTGTGTTTATGGCAGTTTTGGCAACTCGCTTTTGAAAAACGCAAAGCTGTGATCAATTAAATCAGTTGGTGAAAAATTTTTTCAAGGTCCCAAGAGTGGTTTCGGATCCCACTATAAAAGGTAAGGTCCCCGTGATCTTAACTCTTACAAGTTTTCATTAACTTCTGAGGGTTGGTCAAACAACTAAGAAAGCGGTTAAAAACAATTTTACAATTTTTTTTTTTAGTTAATACTAAAATTCCAAATTCAAGCTCCGCCTCTGGATAGTTGTCAAATAAGCTGACATTTTGTAAGTCTCGCTAATTCGACGTTTTTGTAATTGTCCAAGTTTTTATACATTTAATAATTTGTGTATTGTTGATCGCACGTTTTAGCAGCTTTTGGTACTTTTAATATTTTTGTACATTTTATTGATTTGTTAAACTGTTGTGAGCCGAACGTTTAAGTGCTTCAAGAAGCGAAATGGTACGTGCTTTAGGTGATGAAGTAGCAGCGATCCTAATTCCTGGTGAAACTGGACAAAATATTCATGCAGCAGAACGCATTTTCAATGAGAGGTTTCCCGATCGCCCCGTTTCGAGGACTTATTAAAGGGAGCTTCTTCGTAAGTTTGAAACAACGGGTAGTATTAATGATGCGAAACAATCTGGCAGACCACAAATTTCTGATGAGAAAAATTTTTATATACTGGCAGAAGTAATAGTTAATCCTACTTCTTCAAGAACTCACGTTGCATCTACCTGTGAAGTCAGTCGAAGTACAGTACACAGGGTGTTGAAAAAAAAACAAATTTCATCCATACAAATTAAAAAAGGTTCATCAACTCTCAGACGACGACCCATACCGAAAACTAGAATTTTGTGAAAATATGGAAACTAAAATTAACCAACAGCCAGACTATGTCAAAACAATTTGTTTTAGTGACGAAAATACTTTATATCTAAATGGAAATGTAAATACACAGAATGTGAGGTATTGGAGTGACGCAAATCCTCACCTGTTTCGTGAAACACATACCCAATTTCCCCAGAAAATGAATGTTTGGGCAGGTATCCTGGAAAACCACATCGTTGGGCCTCTTTTTTTAAATACTAATTTAACTGGTGAGGTTTATCTGGAGCCGTTGCAAAACGCAATAGAACCGTTAATCCTTGAAATTTTGGACGATAATCCAGATGAATTTGGCAATTTGGAAATAACATTCCAACAGGATGGTGCTCCTCCACACTATTATGGTGCAGTAAGACGGTATTTGGATGAGGAGTATCGTAGTAGATGGATTGGACGACGAGGTTCAACGGAATGGCCAGCTCGATCACCGGACCTCACACCTTTGGATTTTTTTCTGTGGGGGGACCTTAAATCGAAGGTTTACGCCACTGAACCTGACAATATTGACATTTTAAAACAACGTATTGTTGCAGAATGTGAGGCTGTTTCCGCCGACACATTTGCAAGAGTACTAGAAGAGTTCAAAAATAGGATATTTCACTGCCAGGAAGTAAATGGAGGTCAGTTCGAACAATTTCTTCAAGTAGATACTGATTCTTAAATCTATAATTGATATCATACTTAATGGAATTTAAATTTCAATGTTTACTAATGAGCCATTAAAACTGCCATAAACACAAACAAAATTAGTGTCATTGAATAGGTTTTTTCGATACCTTTTAAAAGAGGTGTCGCTTGCCGTAGGGTTCCATTTAAAATTATTGGTCCCAATGGCCTTGTGACGTCATCTTTGACGATTTCGTCATGGGTTAATTTTTAAAAGGGGAAGCGGACTCTTGTGAAGCACTATATAGTGAGAAGAAATTCGACCTGGTTTAAGATTTGAATAAGCCATATTATCATATTATTAATATTCTAAAACTCGATTCAGACTTTTTTTACAAATGAAATCACAAATGGCGTTCCCCAGATATTTATGTCGTGTTGGATATTCCATAAAAACGGTGACAAATCTATATTCATCACATTCTAACATAATTTCCTGTATGAATATATGCTAAGGGGCGATTGGCACTTGAGATAACGTTGTTTATGTCCAATTGTTCCCATCAGAAGGGGAAAGATAAAAGACACCCTTTCCATCTAGTCCATGGAAAACTATTGATCGCAGACAGCTCTGGTCATTTGATTACGTCACGGCGGTCGAAATCGACCGATATTCCCGGTAACCAGCCAACTACACCTCTTCCAGATCGAAATCTGAGTTCGGATTGTGAAAAAGAGTGCGTTTTCCAGAGCTCCCCTGGGAATTTGTGGAGTTTGATGTTTTGGTGAAGCTTAGAATGGGGGTGGATTTGTTGCCAGGATACAGTGTGTTGAAAGGTATGGATGTGTTATTCCATCTATGACAAGTAGTTCACCAGTCGTGAGGTATTAGGCAAATAATACTGATATAACTAGACATCTACGGAATTATTCTCGATGCTTTATATAAATATATGAGTGCCATATCTGATGTTACGCGTGACCATTGTTTGTTCAGTGTTTCAGATCTGTAGACTCATTACAAGTTTCTTAGCAAAGATAGTCCCTTGAAATTGTTCAATTTGCACAACTTTCCTAGACGGATTTCAAACTCAATCAGCGCAAGATTATCACTTTCAGACCAAGAAGTGACTGATAGTTTCACAATACTTCATAATCAGTAATGGTCATAATTTCTAATGAATTAATTTAATCTAGGAATGTTAGTTGTCCAAAAATAAAAAAAATTATTAAAATTGCAGGGGAATGATAAATGATAGATATATTTGCGTTACACGATAAAAATATATGGGTGAAATGAAGTGACTTAGTTTACTCTCCTCATCTGGATTGATTACAAAAAATGAGATATAATTGGATTTGTCCTGATATCTGGAGTGACATAGGCTACATCTCATCAATGCCCTAGCTGTATGTGAATATTTTTCCACCACCATCAATCCTCACAAGCAGTATATGAATTTGAGTAAATTGGACTTTGCGAATAGTTTCTGCTTAAAAAAGAAAAAAATCCAATGATGCGCCCAATTAAAAATGTAGATTTTAACAAATGAAAGATGATCTCTCGAACTACAAAAAGTTTACCATTATTGTTATGAACATGTTTTTTTCCAATCTTGCCATTTTGGGATCATGCCGTTCTAAGAACCATGATCGGCAAATTTATACCATTACTTTTTCGAAGTCGTGAATCAATGTCGAGGCGTTTGCCTAGGTAGTGTTTTTATAAAATCTACCTAGAAGATGTATACAAAAAAATCATGTAACGTGTTCAACGTTTATTTCCAAGAATCCCAAAAAGATATGAACATTTTGGTTAATGTTAAAAGAAAAAATTGCCTGTTCTTCAATTCAACCACCATATAACAGATTCCAATGTTTCAGCATATTTTTATTCACCAATTTTTACTTCAATCTGATAAATATTGATAATATCTACCAAATAATATTCAACCATGTATCACCAAATTTCTCAACTTCATGCAAAGTTATTTTAATTTTAAATCCAATCCGAAACCTGATGAATTTTTTTTTTTTTTTTAATGTTTGAATTTCGCATCGCAAAATTGATATTTTTTATGTATCATTTCATAGTGTTCTGGGTAGGCCTTGTTACTAACTCCATACGCCACCTAGGAGCAGCACTGTTAATTTGAACGCAACAGCGAATCGTCGAGGACCATCCTCGGCCCGGCTACGAAATTTAACATTTAATTCCCTCAAATTAAATAGAAAAATTTCTGCCCTGGCCGAGAATCGAACTCACGACCTTTCGATCATGAGTCGGACGCTAACCCACCGCGCCAATCCCCCCCTAACCTGATGAATTGATAGAAAGATTCTCAATCATATTTGCCTCCAGAGGATAATTGAGCGTCGATGGTTTAGCGCAATTTTTGAAGCTGTACTATTAATGCTACTGTTCTGTCACATTGTCAATGTTTTTCCTCTGAAAAAATATGATATTTGCAGTAAATTTTAAAACTAGAATTTTCTTACAATAATTTGTTTTTAACAATAATTTTCAATGGAAAAAATGTATGTATAACCATTCTTAAAAGATATACAGTGTGTCCCTGAAAATAGTGCGTTCCTTTCATGTGCGAATAGTTTTTTAGAGTGAAAAATTCTCGAAAAACCAACATTTATTTTTATGGGTACTAAGTGAATTCTGGAGATATTTCCAATAGCTGGCAACACCACCAGGGTGATTGTTGGCAGTAGATGAAATGCGATGATAACACGACCTTTCACGTTTGATGTTTGCCAAAAACATTGAACGACGATGGACGAATTTCGATTTAGGTATTGGGGTTTAGGTTTATTGCCATGTATTTTCATTATGAGTAATGGTTTCTTCTGTACAGCGTGTTATTTGAATGAGTGATTGCTCCTGTATGGAGCAATGTTGAAAATTGCAACAAGAAGCTACTTTGGGTTAATTCTTCATAAGTGATAAAATGTCAATCTTAATATATATAAATTACGCGTCACGTTGTTTGTCCGCGATGGACTCCTAAACTACTTAACCGATTTCAATCAATTGATCTAACTTGAAAGATAGGATAGTTCACATCTCAATTTATAGCAGCAATATTATTTTATTGCAAATTATTTGTTTATTGAAGTGAAACTTCTTTAGAATCGTTGTGATTTCAAACTCGATACACGTTCTCGGTCTCCTCTTTGTGCGATGCTTCGTAGCGTCCCCACTATCATCTACTGAGCATTGTCCATATGTATGCTCCTGTGTAGTGGGATAGTCAGTATATCTATATCTTGCTCCAGTTCCGAGCGTTCTACGTGTTTATGTTAGTATGTGTTATTTAGACTGAAGTATAAATTAAATTCATATAGTAGAAAATCAATTATGGAGGTCGCTATGTTTTTTTACGAATGGCATCTGTGTAAAAAAGCATGGTGGTCCCCATGACTGGTGTTCTCCTACAGTTTCCCTTGAATAATAGTTTAGGAGTCCATCGCGGACAAACAACGTGACGCGTAATTCATATATATATATATATATATATATATATATTAAGTGTTTGATTTAGCTTGAAAGATAGGATAGCTCACATCTCAATTTGTAGCCGCAATATTATTTTATTGCAAATTATTTTTTTATTGATTATCTGTTAGCTCCAAATGATTCTAACAGATGGCGGTATCTGTTGACTGGATTGAGTAAGAACGGGATAACGGGAATAACGGGATAACGAAAAAACGGGATAACGGGATGACAGGATAAGGAGATAACGGAATAACGGGGTAAAGAAAAAAATGGGTAACAGGAAAATGGAATAACGGGATAACGGGAGAACGAGATAACGGGACAACAGGAAGCGGAAGGAGTCAAAAGAATAATCTAGATGGAACAACATAAGGTAAAACATAGAAAAAAAGAAATTCTACGCGGACGAGAGTTTTCGGGAAAAACATTTTAGGGAACATAGAAATTTGGACAGGACAACGTCTGTTGGGTTTTAGTTTTGGTTCATAACAAAAACCTTAGCCACAGCCACGAATCTGCTAGTTAAAAAAATTAATTAAAAAAATCAAATAATCCGACTGCGTAAAAAGTGAAATTTAAAAAAGATGGAAACAAGATGACCAGAAAATATTGTCAGAAAATTATGTTTCAAGAGGTTAACTATTGAACTTAATATTGTAAACAATCTCACGCAGTCGGAGGCATCTTCTTTTATTCGACAATGAAGACATATTATTGCCTCCGACTGCGTGAGATTGTTCACAGTATTAGTTTGATAGATAACATCTTAAAACATAATTTTACGGCAATATTTTCTGGTCCTCTTGTTTCCATCTTTTTTAAAGTTAACTTTTTCACGCAGTCGGTTTTTTTATTAATTTACACTTTTTAGTTAGGATTACCTATAAGACGGTAATAATCTAAAGTCATTCAGCCGTTCGTTATAGCCGGTTAAGTATACTTAATTAGGTTTCTATCGAAATATTCAAGTGATAGTGTATTCAAAATGTAACGAAAACAAAAAAGGAACTGAAACAGACTGGTTGTCGCCATATTGAATTTTGATCTGTCATCAAAGTCGGCCCCCGCCTTTGGTCTCTAGAACGCCACAAAAAACAAACATACATGGGCTGATAAACACATCAACCTCCTTTGGATTGCGCAGTCGGGTGAAAAACAGAACTCACGTTAGCTTGTAATAACGAAAGTATGGCTTGTATACACAAACACATGAAAAGTATCACTGAATTTTCACAAAAAATGTTTGGAATATACTCCATTCGCACGCACACTGGCCTTCATTTGGCGAATCTTTTTTTATTATAGAGTACAACTTTTGCATCTTTAAAAATCCGATATCACAATACATTTTCTGAATTTCATCCCGGTTATCATCAGTTATAACTTCAGATGGCCCCAAAAATTATAATCTAAAGTCCCAATCAAAATCAGACGGTTAACTTCGGTGCGGCTAATACGTAATTGAAATAACGCTAAGCCAAACTACAGACAGACAGCTCTCAGCATGGTATCAGCAAACTCATTAAGTAAGATTATATTGAACTTTATCTGGCAACTGTTCTTAGTAATTTTGCACTGAGTGTCTATATGCATGCATAACAGTGAATTCTCTATTCCATTTGACAAACGTTATTGTGTGTTTTCAACTTGATTATGCAATATACTTTAATAGACTTATTAATGCGTTTTTATAACTGGGTCATGTTGATTTGTTTGAAAATATGAACAGGATGTTCATAAAATCAGATGTGGAATCATCTGCGACTGGAAGATAAACTTCAGTCACTATCTTCCATCGTTCAGATAACCTCTTGTGGGGTATTCATGTTGAAAAGGAGAACATTCTCAATTGAATATTAATAAATATTTTTCTGTTAATTGAAAAATCCACGATGAAAATGAAGTTATTTTTTGTGAATGTCTAACAGAAAACCACTACTTCCCCGGCTAAAGCCACGCTGGACATTGAACTACATCTGATAGATATTCTGAAAGGACCCTAACTCAAAAGAAAAACTCTGAAATTGAAAATTTGCATTTTCATCCAGATAGTTATTTGATTTTCTATTCCAGTCTCAATTGAGAACTCATATAGATGAATGAGGCAAAGAAGAATATTTTCCAAAAAAAGAGTACTCACCAGAAATCATTTCAACATTGACGCAAGAGAGGCATCGCATTCACTAGCTCTTCAATACATTTTTGTCGACGAAAATCTATTTCACGCTTCCACGATCATCAGGAAGACCGGAATAAATGTGAAACACATTTTGTAGAAGCAATCTCACTTTGCAAAGATGGAAAAAATTGAGAATATTTCCCTTTTCAACATGGGTCATGTTCTTATATACTTATATTCATTCTGAATTACTCACGCATCAAATAAAACGGAATACAGGGCAGAAGCTAGTTAGCCGTTCAATTTAGTTTTCAAGTTACTGTCACACCCAGTAGAACACAGCTTTTTGAAATAAGAAATTGAAAAATATACACACCAAACTATGATAGAAAACAGTTACCCATAAATAATTGAAAATCAAGAAAAGGTATGAAAAACTAATAATTGAATGAATCAATTGAAAAATTATCATTAGAAGAATTATATTTTATAGCTCAAATAATGAACTCCTACAACGGTGTTACGAAAACAACTCGCAAAGAAATCTGTAAATAAACATGACCTGAAGTGAACTAACTCCAGAGACAATAGAAAAAACTAATAATATTTGAGCTCCATATATGATTGTGTAGTCTATAATTGAAAATAACACTAGGAAATGCTTGATGGGGGAGCAGTAGTTATAGTTGTTTGCGAAACAAACTCACTGTGAGAGATTCAGAAATCTATAAATGAGCGACGCCAAGCGTGACAAATCATTGTATTCGGGTATTTCATTAAGTCAAGAAAAGTCAGTAGATTCAGATCAGTATAGATGTAATTATTATTATATTATTATTCAGTCATCAGATTGAATACAGTATGTACAATAAATTCAGATTCTTACTGTAGAGTCTTCAGTTCAGAATTGCAAGTAATTAATGGAAGAAAGCGAGATTTGTTACGAGTCCAAGAAAGCCACCATCCGCCTACAGCTGTTTCATGGTTTCTCAATCATTAGGACGACTTGTGGTCTTTCTTGAATTCGTACCACATCTCTCTAGTGCTAATACCTACCGGCAAGTACAAAAATGTGAAATGCACGAAATCATAGATGATACACCTATGATTCGTGGGGTGAAGCTTAGACCTGTTGACGTGGAATTCAGTGACACGAAATTTCGTGCTACTGATAGGTCACCAACAGATGTCAGTATAGGCCAATCCACGACACCAAAAGTCGTACTCCTCGTGCGTTCAGAGTAACGCAAAACAAATAACGAAAGAAAGCGAGATTTGTTACGAATCCAAGAAAGCCACCATCCGCCTACAGCTGTTTATGGTTTCCCAATCATCAGGACTTGGTTTTAATTCGCCCCAAAAAAAACAGATTCTCTCTAGTGCTAATACCTACCGGCAAGTACAAAAATGGGAAGTGCACGAAATCATAGATGAGACACCTATGATTCGTGGGGTGGAGCTTAGACCTGTAAGTAATAAATAGCAGAAAAATCAGAAATAAAATGGTAGCTTCAGCAATAAGATTCGAACTATACACACGATGTCTGGTTCAAAGGAAATGAGCAGAACTTCAAGAAAATCGATTTGGCAACATATCCAATTATTTTTTTTTATTACTACGGGATTCAAAGGAGTATATATAAAATAAATCAATAACAATAAATAAATTTGCTTTCGAAATGAATGGGACTGAATCAAAAACGCTTCTTTTTGTGTGTGTCAAAGTGCCTAGAGTTATACAGGGTCAGTCACATTTCCTCTCTGGAACAATTGGTATTATTATTGAACATTTAAAATCCTTCCTATATATATTTATATATATATAATATATATATATATATATATATATATATATAAAATACCAATTTGATTATTTATCATAATATTTGAACTATATTGATTGTTTGAGTGATTTTAATATTACTGTTTATTTTTGCCATTTCAATTACCAGGATAATTGATAGCGAAAGAATGGTTTATTTGATTATTTTGATTTGGAGTGACTATGTGCTACCATTGCTGATAGAAATTGTAAATGAAAGTAATGTAGCAATTATTGAGTATTATCTATGAAATGATATTGACTATCGAAAGTGTTTCATTGATATTATTATACATATATCTATTGGCAAAAATTATTGGTATATGATTTATTTGATCTTGAGTATATGGGTTTTGTATTTTAATATTAATTTGATTTCATTATATTTTTACCAACATTCTATTAGTATTTCTTTCTGAATAACTTTGAGATATGATAGAGTATATAGTTAAATCGTGCCTGTACAAATCATATATGGAAGGTTTGATTAAGTAGACCGCTCCTCTTATCAAACCTAGTTGTAAGGCTATTTGCTATAAGGCACTCCATATAAAACCTCTGAAGATTTTTAAAACATACTTTTGTACTGTCAATGGTGTGCAAATAACTATAAATTAGCATTGATTAGAGTGAACCAAAATAAGATAAGGCAATTTCATTATAGTTAGACATCATTAAATTGTACTTGAAGAAACCAGAATATTCGGGTTTTCTAAGGTGTGCTTTTTAACAGTTATACAAGGGGTTTGACTTTTGACTCTCAGGTGTGGAGTTTCTTTTAACAACACCCCGTATGTGTCATAGCATTTGTCTTTAGGAGTGGAGTTTTTCTATTCTATCGCTAGAGTTAGGTGAAATATTTGATGTTACAGGTGTGATGTGTTTATTCATAACATCCTGTAGATAACTAGATATAACATTAGGGGTATGTTGTTGGGTTTTAAATTCTACAACAGTCCATGGTGTAACATTGAATTTTTCAAGTGGAATATAACCCTCTGTATATTCCACTCTATAACTTACTGCAACAACTCTGTGAGGAAAAAAGAGTGGGCAAAACCACGTGACACGACCTATTTGAAATGGTACTTCTTTAAATATCATTTCATGAGTAATTCAGTTACTTCCCCATACAATCTCCCGCCTTACTCAACTAGTTCAGTCAGACGATTACCAATAATTTCATTCCAAACATTGTTATTGGATTTCCGTTAGAAATTTGTTCTACATATGACGTGAAGATTTTCTCCATCCCAAATGTGGCAATTATGAAAAATAAAAACTCTATTCCGGGTGAAACAAGATTATACACCACACAATATTATCAACCGAAAATCGCAATCTTTTGCTATTCCATTTTGGAACTACCTACAAAATCCCAATCTTTATAGTAAATCGCCTTAATGAAAATTTTGCACTCTTTGAAAGTTATAGAGATGTACAAGTTGTTCTCTAAGAGTTCTGCTAACAACGTATACTTGCTATTGGATCAGCTGCGTCAATATCCAAAATGTTTTTTTCTGCATCTGATATACGATTGTTCTACCTGCCTTTCGCTCGCTACCACGCTACCAGCCACGAAACATGTAGCATTTAGCTGTCGCCTTTCTGTATAACGTACAACATGAAGTCTTACAGTTGCATTACCATCACAATAAGCTTTATCTTGAGTAGTTGGCGGCAATCGGCGATGAATGATCATTGAGTGCGGGGTTTCCACTTTTTAATATACATTTCGATGTTCGATTATTGGAAAAACGGGTGATTTCGAGAAAAATATATGGAACTTTTTTAACTTTTTTTTGTGAACCATATAGGTCTAGCATTGGATGAAGATGGCGTTAGTCCATTGGTGCTCAAAAAATGAGATATCAGATGTCTGATGTTACATTCTGCAATTTTTCTTACGGAAGTTTAATTTTGAACAGTTTTCCTCAAAGTCCAATAGACCTCTCGCGATTGCATCCAATGCTTTTATTAAACAGGGTGTAATCTAACCGTGTAACGAATCACAGTGGTGAAAAATCAGTTTTTTTTAAACATGTTTTGTTCTTTGTAAAATTCGACAAAATATTGGGTAGCGCCACCCGCCTCATTTCGGGACCTACTTATAAGAAAATTTTGGCAATTGCCGAATGCAATAAACATTCAACTTGACATTTGAATAAGGTAGAATGATGAACTGAGTGTGTGGTAAATGTTCACATTGCAGGCTACCTGAGATATATATTCAAACTCAAAGTGAAGAAATCAATTAACCTTGTTATATGGTAATGAAGTCAGAACTAGTTGACTTCATACCCTGCTTTGATGCACTTATCATGATATTCATAGTCACTTGTAAGAAACAAACAACACAATCAGTGAGAAACATTCGCAATTGAATATTGTTTTGGAAAATAATATCACGACCATTGTAGTGATTCAGACATTCAGAACACGTGAACTGAACACTGTTGCCAAACAAGATCATCGAATGCACGGTTTACAAAGCTGTTTACGAACGAAAGTTTGTTAGATTCTACTAGTGTTTTCTGATTGGCTGGTGAACGAAAGATCCTAATTAGCAACCAATCACCAAACAGTACGCGATGTGCAGGAGAATTAATTTAAACATTATTGTCTTTGTCTTTTGCTCTTAAAACTAAACACCGAGCTGTTCCGTGCGTATTTTGAAGAGAAGAAGACAAGATGAATCACTCGTCACATTTATGAATGAAGTAGTAAATTTCAATTCCGGTTGGATTCTGGAGTCGCCAATCACTGTGCGGACGTTTTCGTACTGGATATATTGATATAATATAAATTATTTGTTGATAGAATGGTACATTTTTCAAAAGACAAATGCAGTAATGTTCAAATTGATTCTCGTGCACATCGCGTACTGTTTTCCGATTGGTTGTTAATAAATATCTCAAGATCTTTCATTCACCAGCCAATCAGAAAACACTGGTAAAATCTAACAAACTTTCGTTCGTAGACAGCTTTGTGAATAGTGCATGCGAGAATATTGCTTGGCAACAGTGTTCAGTTCACGTGTTCTGAATGTCTGAATCACTACAATGGTCGTAGTATTATTTTTCAAAACAATATTCAATTGCGAATGTTTCCCACTGTCTGTGTTGCTTGTTTCTTACAAGTGATAATTATGATGAGTGCCTCAAAGCAGAGTTTGAATTCATCTAGTTCTGATTTCGTTATAAAATGGCATTATACACTCATCATTCACGGGTGTGGAAGATGTTATATTACACCCTTTATATCTCTAGACAATGGTTCAACAATAATGTGGCAAAAATCGGGGTTTGTTATTTAGAATAAGAGTATGTGTTTGCTGAGGTGTCATGTTCGGTGTAGAATGTATATCCTTAAGGTGGTTCCCCCACGAGACAGTTGAATTAGAAAATCATTGAAATATTTATTATTGTTTGTTGTTTAACATGTGAACAACACCTCTATGAAATTCTAACAAGTTTCACCATCCCGAACCCGAGATATATATAATTGAAGTTGACTCAATTAACACGTAACATATGGACCATGCATAGGCAAACAGCACATTATTAATTCTACCGTTAGTACTAAAATCAAGAAGTTTATGAAAAACGAGGAGGAGCTAGAGCAAGATATCACAGATATTGAAAAAAAAATCAAAGTGATTGACCATCTAGTTTGACAGACATAATCTCGAGAAGTACTAAGGTTTAGGCTGCACACGATATATTTTGCAAGCGAACGAGCGAATGGTGGGGAACGGAACGGAGAGACGGCAACAGTGTACGCACGGCCAGTGATTGACCATCTAATTTGACAGATATAATCTCGAGAAGTACTAAGGTTTAGGCTGCATACGATATATTTTGCAAGCGAACGAGCGAATGGTGGGGAACGGAACGGAGAGACGGCAACAGTGTACGCACGGCCAGGCGCTCAGTTTGAACAGCTCACATGCGTCGTCTGTATAGGCAACCTTTTCTGTGTGTTGAGGCATAGCCCGGATAGTTCCGTCAAAAAGTTTACTCGCAATGTCAGATCAAAAATACTTTTAGAATAAATTTTACGAAAGCAAATGATATTCGTACTATATCTACTGGCACTGAGTACGTATATATGGGCTTTACAAAGTTATTGATTACGATCCGAACGAATGATCAAATTTTAATAATTTCCTAATTCAACTGTCTCGTGGGGGAACCACCTCAAGTGAACAGAAATACGTCGATGAGATCACTTACTCCTTTTCTATTTGTTGACCATATTTCAGGATTTGCATCCTTGTAAAAATGTTGACATGTAATTATAAGTTACTGATTTGCTCTTCTCAAAGAGATAACTACTCTTTTTTTTTCCAGTGTGAGAGAAAATCCATGAAATTGAAATTAATGTAATGATACTTATCTGTTGAAAATTTTGAAACTGAATCATGCCAAAAATGTAATCAAAATTTGTATATATATATATTTTTTTCAATTGATGTATCTAAGAACTAACCTAATTTTCATATGTTTATCTATAATTCTGATGATTGAAGGTCACATATTGATATTAAATAGTAATGGCTCTACACCAGTTACCCGTTATTCATCTGCTTCAGATTTTCTAAAACAGGTTTTTTATTTCAGACACAGATGGTTATTGCGGTCTTTCACCAACTAGCTAATAACGAAATTGAAATCATGTGATAAAAATTCCGTCCAAGAGAACGTTTTGCTCATAACTGCTCAAAATGACTTTGGAAATATGTAACAAAATGGATAGGTTAGAAAACTGTAATAGCGAATTTTTCACGTTTGCTTTCCCAGCCATGGAAACAGATGTTGAAACAGAAATAGCTACGAAAAATCTGCAGAACATCAATAAAGAATTAACTTTTGGAACAGATCCACTGGAAGATAATTCTATAACAATTCTTGAAAATATTCATGCTCAAACTGGCGTAGAATATATGCCTACAGATGTACAAAATTGTGTAGAGGTGGAATCGACGAATGTTTTGAGTATACCGGAAAGTCAGATAGTTGAAATCCAGTTCCAAAATGGAAATGGGCTCATCAATACTGAATTCATCGTTGAAAATAATTTACTTCAGACCAATTCTGAGAATAATGATACTAACTCAAACTTTATAAATCTCAAGGAGGGTATATATGAAGAAATAATTCCCTACCAGATATATGACGAATCCATCGATAATAGCACTGAGAACTTCGAAATATTTGAAAACTTGGAAGATAATACGTCTGAAACTAACGAAAATACAGACTGTTACCTTCATAACAACATTATAAATACACCAATGCTCAGTCCGCAGAGTGAAAATGAAGAACAAACTGAAACGGATCTAACCAGTTTAAACTGGTTGCACAACATTACCAACATAATGGCGGTTCCTAATTTACCGACGCCTCCCGTTTCTCCTTGTCCAAAACCAAAAAGGAAACCAAATAGTAATCAGGAAGATTTGACAATAAACATAAACTATTATAAGAAGAATGGAGACAAAAAACCACCGTTTTCCTACGCTACTCTGATATGTATGGCAATGGGCAAAAATGGAAACAAAATGACCTTGTCGGCGATCTATCACTGGATTC
Source organism: Gonioctena quinquepunctata (assembly GCA_018342105.1). Taxonomy (NCBI): domain Eukaryota; kingdom Metazoa; phylum Arthropoda; class Insecta; order Coleoptera; family Chrysomelidae; genus Gonioctena; species Gonioctena quinquepunctata. The sequence goes on along the minus strand of JAFIRS010003898.1, from coordinate 27,745 downwards.
GAGAGAATTTTTTATATTATAGAAAAGCACATCCCAGTTGGCAGGTAAGAAACTTTATTCATTCTTGTACATTGTTAAAAATAAAAAATCCATTGGGAAATGATAAAATACCATACTCAATCAACCTGTTTTTACGAATATCCAGCAGAGAGATATATGTGGAACTATTTTTTGTAGACAATTTATCTGCAGGTTCAGCGAAAGGGTAATGCCAAAAATGAAAATAAAATACAATACATATACGTTTCCCGTTTTCTCGAAATAAAATGTAATTCAAAGAAACGATGCTTTACAGTCACCTGTTCTGATATTTAAAAAAAATGTTCAATTGCATATACTTTTATAATTGTCATTTAGAGTGCATAGGTAATTGAAATAAGTTGTTATTGATTATTGCAGTTCAAGAAGTGTCATTGTTTAGATTCATTTCACCCTGAGAAAAACTACGGGAGGCAAAGTTGAACTTTCAACACTCAATATGAAAAAAATTCTCGTAGTAGTTTCAACGAAGAACTAGCCCTCAACTAGGAGTACTTTCCACCAAAATCCGGAAGGATCGTGAAGGACACGGTGGTGGGGTTGCCTTTTGTGTTAAACATTTTCTTCGTGCCAGTGTAACCCACAACCTACCTATAGTGAATACCGAACAATTATGGATATCTTTTTCTCTAGAAAAAGAAATATGCCGTTGGAGCTCTGTATCGACCATCAAGTCAATCTCATCAAATATTTTTTTCGGAATTTGAAGACGTCTTGTCCTATATCGTACCAAGCTCAGATTATGTTCTTTGAGCAGGAGACCTCAATATTGATTTTTACTATTATCAAATCATACAGTGCTAGTCAAAAGTCCCCTCCCCCCCTCGTATCTTTTGAACGGGTATACTTATAATAATGAAATTTGGAGGGTGGAAATAAACGGATGTAGGCTTCTCAACTGGTCATAACAGGTGACGCAATAGTCATAAATGACGTAACAAAGCTACTGTGACCAATAATTTTAAATGGGACCCTATGGCAAGTGACAGCTCGTTTGAAAGGTATTGAAAATACCTATTCAGTCATACCAATTTTGTTTGAGTTTCGGCTGATTTTGATTGATAAATTGAAGAAATACGAAAATTATAGTTTCGCATTTAATTAATAAAGATTTAAGAACCAGTTCTTATAATAAGTGTTCAAAATGTGCTCCATCTACTTCCTGGCAGTAATGCATCCTATTGCTAAACTCTTGTCGTACTCGTCCCAGTGTGTCAGCGGAAATTGCCCTACATTCTTCAACAATTCGTTGTTTCAGAATGGCAATACTGTCAGGTGCTGTAGCGTAAACCTTAGATTTCAAGTACCCCCATAGAGAAAAATCTAATGGTGTAAGGTCCGGTGACCGAGCTGGCCATTCGATCGAACCTCGTCGTCCAATCCATCTACCACGATATTCTTCATCTAGGTAACGTCTTACTGCACCGTAATAGTGTGCAGGAGCACCATCTTGTTGAAACGTTATTTCCAAGTTGTCGAATTCATCTGGATTATCTTCTAGAATATCAAGAATTAACGACTCAATATCATTTTGTAACATCTCCAGATACAATTCACCGGTTAAGTTAGCATTGAGAAAAAGAGGCCCAACTATGTGGTTTCCCAAAATACCTGCCCAAACATTTACTTTTCTGAAATTGAGTATGTTTTTTCACGAAAGATGTGAGGATTTGTGTCACTCCAATACCTCACATTTTGAGTGTTAACATTTCCATTGAGAAAGAAAGTACTTTCGTCACTAAAACAAATTGTCTGTATGTAGCCTGGTCGTTGGTTCATTTTATTGGACATAGTTTCACAGAATTCTAGTCTTCGGTCGGGGTCATCATCTGAAAGTTGGTGTACCATTTTTAATTTGTATGGATGAAATTTGTTTTTAGCCAACACCCTATGTACTGTCCTTTGACTGACTTCACAGATAGACGCAACTTGGGCTGTGGAAGAAGTAGGGTTTACTACCATTTCTCCAATTATGTCAATTTTTTTGTCATCACTAATTGTTGGTCGACCAGATCGTTTGGCATCTTGAACACTACCTGATGCTTCAAACTTCCGAAGAAGCTCCCTCAAATAAACCCTCGATATAGGGCGATCGGGGTACCTCTCATTAAACAGTCGTTCCGCTGCATGGAAATTGTTTCTATATTCACCAATTATTAAGATAGCTGCTACTTTGTCGACTACAGTACGTACCATTTTGCCTATGTGAACACTTAAACGTCTCGTTAAACAATAGCTTAGGTAAATTTTCAAGGTATAAACACTTTTGACAAGTAGAGAATTCAAAAACGTCAACCTTTTTGACAATTAACCAGAGGCGTACTTTAAAATCTTTATTAATTAAATGCGAAACTATAATTTTCGTATTTCTTCAATTTATCAATCAAAATCAGCCGAAACCCAAACAAAATTGGTATGACTTAATAGGTATTGTCAATACCTTTCAAACGAGCTGTCACTTGCCATAGGGTCCCATTTAAAATTATTGGTCACAGTGGCCTTGTGACGTCATTTATGACTATTGCGTCACCTGTTATGACCAGTTGAGAAGCCTACATCCGTTTATTTCCACCCTCCAAATTTCATTATTATAAGTATACCCGTTCAAAAGATACGAGGGGGGGAGGGGACTTTTGACTAGCACTGTATGATCTGCATCCAGTCATTGACAAACCAACTCGTTACACTTCTACAAGTAGCAAGTTATTGGATGTTATTATCTGCTCCAATGCTCTGCCTCATACCGAGTGTACTACTGTAGATTGTTCAAGTTTTTCAGACCACTGGGATATCTTCTTGTACGATAAGATTCCCAGTAAAAAACAAAATTAGTTTTCAGTACAATTACAGAGACTTCAAACACTCAAACTCCGAAGCATTCCATCTCGATCTCCTCAATTCTGATTTCAATTCCATTTATAGGATGAATAATATAGATGAACAAATTGGGAGATATAATTCCCTAATATTGTATCTCTTTGATAAACATGCATCTTTGAGAACTGTGCGAATAACTAAAAAAGGCCCCGTGGTTGACAGAAAATCTAAAACTGATGATGAATTTACGGAACAAGGCTCTTATTAAATAGTGGTTTGGCTACTCACTGGAATTTTTATAAACAATTGAGAAATCTCACTAACCGCACTATAAAGCTTGAAAAGAAAGCCTATGTGAGTTTCAGCTTAACAATAGCAGTAACCTCTGGAAAAAACTTTCAGATTTAGATTTACACAACAAAAAGTCGAATAATGTAATCACATCTTAAAATTCCTACCGAAATAAATAATTATTTTTGCAATAACAGCTTCAACAATGAAATGCCAGATGATGAGCTTCCGTCCTTTTTTTCCAATAACAAATTGAACATTGATTCAAACTTTCATTTCCAGAGAACTAACGAAGGAGAAATATATGAAGTAATACTTTCTAGAAAATCGAATGCTGTCGGATCTGATGGTATAAGCATCAAAATGATCTTACATTCCATCCCCCATATCTTACCTCATTTAAACCACATATTCATCTACTGTATCCATGAAAATGTATTTCCTTCAATATGGAAACAATCCCACGTTATCCCACTAGCAAAAATTAATTATCCGCAAAACTTCAGTGACCTTCGCCCTATTAGCATATTGTGTGCCATTTCGAAAGTATTCGAGAAGATAATCAACAAACAAATTCGAAAGTTTCTTGATGAAAACAAACTTTTGCCAGAATCTCAATCAGGTTTCAGACCTGGCCATAGCTGTACAACAGCCATATTAAAAGTAGTTGACGATATACACGAATCGATTGATAGTGATCCTATTTTTAATCGATTACTCCAAAGAAGTCGATAGAATATGTCATCAGCTTCTCAACAATTTGTTGAAATTCCTAGTTTTTTCGTTCGTTCTAGGGAACTTATCGAAAAAAATTTGGATAACAGAATGCACTGTCCGTCTGAATAACGAGTTCTCGAACTTTCTTGAAACTCCTGCTGGAGAACCCCAAGGGTCTATTCTTGGACCTATAATATTCCTAATCTATATGTCACAGTTTCATAAATGCTTAAAACATACTAAAATTCATAGTAATGCTGACGATATCCAAATATATACAATTTTCAGAATGTTCTCTGCCATTAGCATTTCAGCAAATCAATCAAGACTTGGATTCATTAGTCCTAACCTCTAAAAAATATTGTCTTATGATCAATTGTTCTCAAACTGTAGTTATGCTATTTGGCCAAGCAGCAATGGAAAAGATGTAATTATTAATCTTGATAATACGGAATTCATCCTTACAGGCCTTTCTAAAAACTTGGGTCTCATTATCGATCAATCTTTCAGATTTTTTTCACATGTATCTTTAATTCTGAAGCGTGGATACTGCAATTCGAAAGCAATCTACTCAAACAGAGAATTATTGAATAAACAAACGAAGAAAGTTTTATGTGAATCCCTAGTCTTATCACATGCTGATTATGCAGATACCATATATGGCCCTAACTTACCTCAATCAGACAAAATGAGGCTTCAGACATGAGCAAAATTCGTGTCTGAGACTCGTTACAGGAACCAGGAGACGCATACCTGTATTTCATCATTCAAGCAATCTGGAATGGCTAAATATGGAGACCCGACGGATATTTCATGCATGTGTTCTCTTTCATAAAATAATTACTATAAAAGAACCCAGTTATCTCCATGATGAGATCAGCTACAGAACTGATATACACAACTTGAATCTCAGATTCAAATCACATCTTTCCACCCCACATCTATCCATAATACCTCCTTATATCGTGGCTCCTTCTCTTTCATTGAAGTCACTGTCACACCGAAACTTCAAAACAAAATTGTTACCTGATTTGCTCGGATACAAATAATTGGATCTGAATTGAATTTATCTTACAGATCATCCATTCTCAATTGTTAACTTACTATTATTTTGTACTCTTTGTTGTGTATGTTTCAGTTAGGATAGATATGTAGTTTAAATTATATATATTTTCACTGGTTGAATGGAAGAGCAGGGTCTGATCGCGTTACCCACGTGACAAGATCAGAACTTGAATTCTGCCTCTTGACAGATATGTAGGATATTGCAATTATATTCTTATTCTAGTTTAATAAAACATTTACATGTATCATTACTCTGGTCTGTCAATAAAATCTATTATTATTATTATTAAATAATTTTCAGAGGCGCATACTATTTTTTCAACATGTAGTAAAAAATATGTTCGACAAAAAAATGTCGGCTAACAAATGTAGCCAAAAAACAATGGTAACGGTACTGGTGAGAAATGACTAGCGCCAGAAAATATGTCTCTGTGGGTTCTTTCGGCATGCTTCGAATTCCCATAGTCATAACATAATAGAGTTGGGTACCTGTTGAGACTGCAGAACTCTGAACAAAATTCGGAATTCTTTGAGGCTCCAATATATAGGCCGTTCGTCTTCTGTCGGACCTTAATATTACCAGTTTTGACATATATAAGACCAATCTTCACCTCTTCCACGGCAGAATAGCGTTTAGCTCTGCTTGGAAAACTGTGGTGGGGACTCAAGAGGGAAATTACATTCTTTCCTACCTTCCAAGTTCTATATTTTCATTTCCTATTGTAATTGAGAGTGAACTTTTCAGAGGAAAGGTCACTTATCCCTCTTGTTCTTTTTCCTAGTTCTGCCATATTGGGATTCCACGGAGATCACCTTTTCAAACTGATCTCGACCTCCACTGCTATCACTTCAATGAAGAATGTCTTGATTTCCGCCATTTTTGCAATCTCAGAGTGTCCTGTGTAACCTGTGCTCGAGAGGTGCTGCTTTCTCAAGTGTGTTGCTATCGCTTTCTTCTTTATCCATGGTTTATCTTGATTATGCTGGCCATCCCCATACAGATAAGTCTTCTGATTTTGGATACCCTAGTTCAGGCTTATAGGTCACCAGAGCACTGCTGGGTTATCCTTACCCACTGTTCGTTTCCAATTACACAATCAATATGTTAAGTACAAGAGTTTCATCTTGTTAGATGTCAATATTGTTATATTGACAATATGCACTTTTTTTCATGTGGGGAGGAGCATCTCTGTTTCTGTCGGATTGACTGCGGTACTGAGTTTTTCACCTCCCTATATTCTCATACACAAACTGCATATAACTAGAATGAACCCGACCTCGACTAGAGCTCAGTCAGCTACCTTGTAGGTTACCTTTCTCACCCTGATGTCTCTTTGACTTCCTCCCAGCGACGTCGTCACTTCTCCACGCTCTATGATCGTTATTAGTAAGTTAACAATCAAAGGCAAATTCTACGTCGAAGGAAATTTTTTTTTCAGTCCTCGATTTGACCAAGGATGTGACCTGGCAGCCTTCTTCAGATGATGGAAATCTCTGCTCCACCATTCTATTAGAATAAATCATTATCATCATTCACTTGAATGGACCACGTAATCCTTACTGCTACAACCCAGTGAGTTGCCCTACTACCGACAAGCTCAAGGCTCAGATGAATATACAAGAACATAACAACGAAAACTGTGTCATTACATGCGATACTTTATCTAGAATACTTATGCACCACGTGTTCGCGTACATCCCACGATAAATCCAGTGGTCTGGGTCATCCCATCTGACTTTGATATCCTCAATAATCTCCTAATGAAAATCAGCTTCCCAGAGTGTTGGAAAAGGGCAAAGGTCATCCTTTTCCCTAACCCCTCAGATTCAATCACTAAGTATAGACCGATTTGCCTGATTGATTGCGTTGGCAAATCTTATGAATACATGCTGAAGGGTAGGCTCAATACAGAAATGTCGGAAACGGATGCTATTTCCTAAACACAGTTTGGCTTCATGGCCAAGAGATCGACGGTACATTCCATTGAACACGTCATCGCCAGGGTAGAAAAAGGAAATTACATCTTGGGAGCCCTCATCCTTATAGACGTCAAACATGAGTTCAACACCACTAAGTGGGACGGCATCTTCACTGAGATACAGAATCTAGGGATCAGTGATTACTTGAGCAAAGCCATCGGTAACTATCTTCCAAAAAGAATACTCGAAAGCGGAGGACATACCCTTGACATTTCGCAAGGTGTACCACAAGGCTCTATAGTAGGACCAAACCTCTGGAACGTACTCTACTATGGGGTACTCAACGTAACGTAGACCTTCCGTATTGATGTGAAACAGCAGCCTACGCAGACGACCTGGCACTGATCGTCAGAGCCAAGAAAAAGGTCACCTTGGTGAGTACAGCCAATCAAGCTCTCAATATCATAGAGACCTGGATGAATAACGTGGGCCTGAAAATAGTCACAAATAAGACTGAGGCCATCTTACTGAAGAATCCCAGAAAGAGAGACGGGATCACCTTTCTACTAGCTGGCACTCGTATAGTCCCCAGCAAGCACGGTAAATACCTCGGCGTCTGGCTCGATGACAAGCTTTTATTCAATCAATATACACGTCGTCAATGCGAAAAAGCTGACAGACAGACCAAGGCACTTGCGAGAATTTCACCTAACTGGCGGAGCTCTGGCACCCGGAAAAGAAGGGTCCAGTACGTACGGGGTGGTACAGTCAGTTTTACTATACGCCGCACCTGTCTGAAAGAAAGTCGCCCTCGTAGACAGATACAGGAAAATGCTTGCCTCCTCACAAGGGAAGATGCTCTTCCGAGTCACATTGGCATACACGTCGGTCTCCTGGGACGCCCTCTGTGTCATCGCAGGGATACCACCAACCGACCTTCTGGCACAAGAAAGAGCTCGACTCGACGAGCTAGCAGAGGTCAGTGATCAACTGAAAACCCTAGAAAGGCAAACGATCATATCACTTTGGCAAGCGAGATGGGAAAACAATGCCCAATGGACAAAGAGGTTGATCCCTGACATAGGATCATGAATGACCTGCCCCCACATGAGCACTGGCTTCTACGTGACGCAGTTCCTAACCGGTCACGGCTCCTATAGAACATTCACTCGAAAATCCGTAAATCGCCAGACAATAGTTGTATCTACTGTTATCAAATCGATGACACCGAGCACACTTTCCTCTTCTGTGAAAGATGGCACCGGAAGAGGTATATCTTCCAAATCAATACAGGCTTGGAGGCATTCCCAGAAAACCTCGCCGCACACATGCTCTCCTCCAAAAGAGAATTGGAAAAAGGTCACAGACTTCGTACGGGATCAAAAACAAAAACATCAGATAGATATGAACGCGTAGAAAGGCTACTAGCAAACCAGTAAATGAGACGCCGCCTATAGCTGACGTTATGTTCATCAGGCAGTTCCAGCTTAAGGAGATACAAGCTGGTTTTTGTTGGAGTAGTGCCATGCAGTTTTCCCCCACAAAAAAAGGTCGTCCCATCTAATCCAGTTTAGGTAAAAAATATCTGATTGCACTTGCTTTGCTAAATAAACGGTAATCGAAGGGGATTGGGCATTATTCTCTGGTACGAGGTCCAAGGTCTGAGTCCTCGGCTTTCCCTCCCAATGAATGCTAGCTGATTTCCGTCTCGGTACTCCACAACTTTGATTCATGAGTACTGTCAATATCACCCCTTGAAATTCAACCTCACCTTCACGTGGTTTTGGATGAAAGGGTCGTGACCGCTCGGTAAATGAGGCGGTTTGTGGACATTCGTGTTGTATGTGGGCGGCCGCGACTCTACTAATGAGGATCTGGCAAACAAACCTAATTCCAAGCTGTGAGCGCCGTGGCGACAGATGTATGGCACCGGGGTCTCAGAAGAAGGAGTGCCAAAAAACACGGCAAAATCTTGGAGTAATCAGCCTTAGCCCTGTGCAGGGGGCACCACACCCCTTTCCCCCAGTCATTCGTGAGAACAAATGGCCACTGAGCCGGAAATACCGAAAGGGGATGAGGACAACTCTTGACCTTCTCGGTTCATTTCAGGGCACTGAGGATGATGTGATTCTGAGCGTTCTACGGATCGAAAGAGACTTCAGGGTGCTGAACAAAGTATGGGGGCCATCCAGATGAACCTCCTGCACTGAAAGGTAGTCACGGCAGAAGTTGCATGCCCTCAACCGGGAACCATGGATATGACATAGTGATTCAAAGGTCTGGGAGGGACAAATGGAGAGCTATTATGTAGCAGATCAACTGAGATCTTTAGGATTCGTACTCTCATCAGGTTGGATTCAATGAACCAAAAACTCAAGTATCATCGGAGGTCACGGCCAGACGTGCCTGCGTGGTGGAGATTTTAGTGGTTCAATCTGACTCAGAGAAAAAAGTAAATATTATTGGGATTTAGTAGAGCACATTCTTTCATATGCCCCCGTTTTTGTTTTTCTTCTTACCCCTTCTTCAGCTCCTGGGGAACAGAAGGTCCTATAGAGTTCCTTCCAGAAGTTAGACACCTTCTATAAAGATGAACCGTTCGATCACCTTTAGAGGCTGCAGGCTGATAATTCCAAAATACAGCTTCCAATTTGAGTCCTCGTCTAACCCTGAAGATGGAGCATCTCCTTTTTCGTCTCGGTATTTCGCAACTTTGGCTCATGCGTAATGTTATGGTGGTTTTGAAGAGCATGCTCTCCTCTTCTATGTATAAGTCTCATTTATCTCCTGGGAGACATAAGGACTCTCCAGAAGTTAGGCTCCTTCTATGAAGGTGTAACATTCGATTAATTTCATAGGGTCAGCTGGCAAACCCTGAAGCTAGAGTATCCCTTCTGTGGCCACCAGTTGTCTCCGCTGCTCTTATGTGTTCACGCGGGAGGTGTGGTTGTGGAGAGAGAGAGAGAGACCATCTGACATACCCCCTCGTAGCCTTCCACATCCAATCATAGGACCTCTAACGCCGTCATTGAAAAAGAAAAAAGTTTTTTTCTGTGCCAGCTCAAGGGCAAGTTTGCAGACTGGTCGACTTGAACAGGGATCAGAAATAATTCAGCGATTTCCGAATAACGGTACTTACTGGTGCTACAGGGTTTTCTACTGCATATAATTCCCAACTTTCCTAAATATTTTTAAGCCACATAGATCACCAAGGTTCATTTCAGTTAAGCTTATTTTCCTTCATATACCACTACTAGCGCATTCATAGATATTATCCATTTCAAAATTGAAATAAAGTAATATTTTATTCCTAAAAATCATTCAGTTCTATACACAAGTATGGTATTATCCATCAAAAAATCAAATAAATGATTCAAACTTTATTTCATGTTGTAACTTCTTTATTGTCAAAACCCTCCAGATTCATTCGCGTGTATGTTACAAAATCAGATTGAAATGTTTTTTTCTTCAATAACAACGGTACCAGATTCTGTCATTATTTATCACTAACTTTGGGAAAATCTAATTAGAGCTAGAAGAGGTTTCTTACCTATCCGCTATCGATGATCCCTGAATTATTCAACCAAATTCATTGTTATTTTCATCTTTGGTATTATTTATTTCAGAATAAACCATAGTATCCAATAACTCTCCGATTTATAAAAAACGAATATTTTGCAGCAACACCCACTGCTCTCTTCTTCTTCTTCTTCGTTCTATGATATTGTCTACTGTTGTTCTCATTTATGTGTTTAATATAACTTTAAGTATTTTTCCGATTTTTTAGAATTCGATAAGACACAATTTATCCCTGAACAAATGTTTCGTGAAACATCCCAGGTCGAAAGATGAACCGGGCAAAGGAGGATTCTGGAAGTTAGATTTGGAAAGACTGGAGGAGTCAAGAAGATCCAAAAGAAGATCTAATCTGACTGTCAGAGCACCAAGAAATCGAGTTGCAGAGGAAAAGATATCGAAGCCGATAAAGAAGGTCAAAAGGTGAATTCAGTTAGAACAAATAATTCTGTTGAAACATTTTGGAATGAATTTCTCTTTGATATTTCATGTTATGAACGTGATGTTTTGTGATACATCAAGCCATCCCTTGTAAACGCTTGTCCAAATCAGTTCTCAAACTGCCTTAACTTAAAACACTACTCGAGTTCAAATCGATGTCAGCTTTTGTTTCGGTAGTGTGGCATACCGGTGTAGAGTAGAGTTTGTTTCAGATATAATAATGGTAATAATAATAAAAATAAATATAAAAAAATTATTTGAACTTGTGGTTACAGTATGAAACAAGGTGGAATTGAAAATACGTCACTAGGAACATTCCTATACTTTTTTAATGGGATTGTATTGCTGACTTCCAAATTATACTAGTTACCGTAAAACCGAGTGGTCTTCGCGTATTTCATAGGCGTACGAGGTTAAATCTAAAGTTGATGTAATTGGATAGCTTATGGAAAACTAAGATAGGAATGTGCAAGTGGATATAAGTCATCATGAATGGAACATATCTAGAATTCTCCAGAGAACCCAAAAATTAAATAATATACCGGGTGTCCTATTAGAAAAAACAAAAGTTTATATCATCATTTTTTAATGCGACGTTCAATTGTTTTTCTATTTACATTTCCTGACGGTTCAGAAAAAATGATACAACTTTCCTAATTCAACCATTTTTCTAGCTCTTCAAATAAGGAGAATATCTTTTGGTCCAAATATAACCAATAACCCTGTAAAGTTGGTTCAAAGATATTTCGTACCAGCTCAGTGACTATAAGAAATGAAATGCATAAATGCAATATAAATTGAAACACAATTGGTAGACCGACAGGCGAAAAACTGCTTAGTGACTGTTGATATGATTAGCCCCTAACAATGGACAAAGCTTAAGTATGCTCTGTAATTTCCTGTTCCAGGTACAATGAAATAATAAATTAACAATCACCTACCTGATTAGCTTTTCCTTACTTCAAAAGTTTTTTTTAACAAATGATAGTATGTAGATATAAATCCGTCCCTGCGATAAGAGATAACAATATGATCGGATTTGTTTCACAAATGGAAGGTTCTAAGAAAACGATCACAAGCTTAGGTAGAGGCACAGGTAGTTTACAAAAATAGTTTAAATGTATTCGAATATGACTGGAGTCGGACAATCAACAGTATACGCGGCCCCATCAAGTCACCAAAGAGAAGTACAGGAAAAAAAGGAACTGTAATAAATGAGGATGAAAAGACTGCCATCAGAAGAATAATATACTCGTTTCACTTAAAAAAAGAAATACCTACCTACCTTGAACAAAATAACGTCTGAAATAAAAAAGGATGATTCAATTCCACCCATGGGTAGGAAGAAAGTTTGGAAACTTTCAAGGAAATGAATTTTCGTTATGAAAAAATTCCAAACAGAAAATCACTTTTAATAGAGAAAGACGAAATCATCTGCTGGTGACGACGATATTTGAGGGCAGTTAGACAATTTCGAAAGGAAAACAGGGATATCTATTATATGGACAAAACTTGATTAAATGAAGGATATACCGTTGGTAAAATATGGCAGGATGAAAATATAAAATGCGTGAGACAAGCTCTCATGGAAGAATGGTCCATTGGAATAAAATCACTCTCGGAAAAAGGTAAAAGATTACTCTTATTGGTAGCAAACATGGATTTGTCGGTGGTGGCTCACTATCATTTCAATCAAAACGGACTGGAGACTGGGATGAAGACATGAACGGTGATGTTTTTGAGGAATACTTCCAGCAAATGCTAGATCCCATTCCTCTTGGGTCTGTTATGGTCATGGATGATGGCAGCTACCACTTAAGAAAATCAAAAAAATGCCAACGTCTTCTTGAAAAAAAAAATGTATCATTCATTGGCTTACTTTAAATAAGAAGCCATTTCACAAAGATATGCTGAAAAAGGAACTACTGGAGATTGTAAAGTTGAATAAACCTTGAAAAGGGAAACATTCCACATCTGATTTTATGAACATCCTGTTTATATTTTCAACAAATCAATTGAATAAACCTCTTTGTACGAAATTTGTTGACGACGGAATCCGCTTCAAAACGGAATATAACGGTACTTCGACTTCCGCCATATCACTGTGAATTAAACCCCATAGAATTGGTGTGAGCGCAAGTAAAAGGGTTTGTAGCAAGGCATAATTCTACTTTCAAGATAAGAGGCGTTGTGAACCCCTTGCAAGAGAAAATAAAGACAGTGGATTGCGAAAAATGTAGTAAGTTCGTTGAACATGTGATTGGAATAGAACAAAGAATATGGGAAGCTATGAACCTGCTAGAAAACACTATAGAACCCCTTATCATTTCTCTGGACCCCAACGACGATAGTTCATCGGACTATGATGGCTTAAATTCAAGAATAAAGTTGTTGTATTGTAAATAGTAGATTTTTTATAAATATTAATATTTATTCCACTATATCTATGTTTATGTTATTATTACTTTAATATAAGTTTGTTTCTACTCAATATTAGAATAATCAATATCTCAATTATCTGCCTATCTCTATAATTATAGTCATGTATAATTATTATTATACTTATTATTCTAATAAACTACCTGTAGTTACGCCGCTGTCACATACATATTATTCTAAAAAAAACATCTTTCTATTGTTATGCAAATTAAGGTGACCCTAATTTAGGACCGATTCGGGGTGTGTACGTCTTAAATACGGAATTAAAAAAAAATATTATTGCAAGTTTACAATACAACCTTTGAGTCGACCAACCTGTTTAATGGGTTCTGTCATTGCAAATTTACATTTCAACACTCTCTCATAGTAGGAAACAGAGTATAGAGGGTCGGTTGAATGGAGTAAAAGTTGTGTTACTGGAAATCAATCGAAAATAACACGGCCGTCTTGAGATATGACCAAAAAAACGAAATTTGATCATTTCGGTTTTTTGGTTATTTTTCATTCATTTTCAGAAATACCAAAAAATATTTCGGAAATTTCGATAGTAAGTTCTCTTTGATTTGACATTTTCAGATATTGCATCCAACGTTTCGTATTTTCCGGACTTTTTTTTTCGGACCTGGATATTTCATGACACTAATCGAAATAACTTTTCATCCTGAATCCAGCGGTGTATCATACAATGCCATTCAAAGGCGGTTTTCGGGTGAGATGGACCGTAATGAAAATTTTATTGGTACGCATCTGCATTGAATTTATAATCAGTGTTAATTTTTATAAAGTTTACAATACTTCGAGCATAAATTGATTAATTTAGAAAAATAAATGAGAATCAATAATTATTCAATTATTTGACTATTTAAAAAAAAAGTTTTGTTAAGATAAACAATTAACTGATCAACAATAAGTGAACAAAAAATACCATTCAATTGCTCAATACTTCTACCACTTTGATCAATGATTCAATTATGCAATTTTAACTGCTTTCCTTTTACTAGTGCAACGGTTCTATGCTTCCAAACGTGGCTTCAAAGCAAGTTCAATTTTTTTTCGAATAATGTCGAGGTGTCATTATTTATCAAATTATCATCATCGATATTATAATTAATACTGGCACTTCAATTGAAATTATTCCAAACTAGTATCAACCTACTTGTTATGAAATATATGAGGCGCGTGAAAACAATCCATAATGAAAGAACTGTCACATTATTTATTACGATATTCTTCATTGCGTTGCGAAAATGTATCACGGTTCACAAGTTTTTTGTGTGTTTCTTAGTACCTTATCCATCTTCAATACACTGCAGAAGAAAAACGAGATATGTACGAATTGTACATTAATCTGGAAATAAATTCGTTAAGAGCAAAACAAAGGTACGATGACTTATATCCCGACAAAATGCAACGGAACGGAGTCATAAAAACTGCTCTAAATGACCACCTCCAACCATTAGGCAGGAATCAAGTCTTCGTCTCATAGACTGGCGCAAACGTTCAAATATTCCTGGTGTGTTTTGGATTGTCTCGCAGGCTGCAATGATGCGATTCCTTGAATCATTCACACATTCAATGGGGGTCGTATAAACCAAGGACTTCAGGTGACCCAAGGGGCTTAAGTCTGGAGATCTGGGAGGCCAAAGTTGAGGTCCTGCTCTGCCTATCCAACGATTTGATTACTCTCGTATGTGACGTCCATCGTCTTAAAGGAGTTGAAAGGTTTTCACGACGTTTCGAAAGCTTGTGTCTCCAATCGTCTCCAGGTGAATACTGACAAGTTTAGGTGCTAATTACCTATTTATATGTCTGTCGGTACAGTGGTGCGTGTGATTCCACGTGGTGTAGCGTGAAGTTTCGCGCATCTGCAGTCCACCAGAAAGGGCAATTAGTGGTTTCCATACGTTCCTGATCTCAACGCTTGGTTGACTAACGGCGTTATTGGCTTCGATGTAGACAGTCTGTTGTCAGGTTTGGTCTTGGTAAGGAAACTCCGTAAATACTGCCGGATTGGAAGCAGATTTTGATGTTGAACTTGTTTCCGATCCATCTGATCTTCTCGGAGATACCTCTGAAGTACGGAAGGCAATCACTGTGCTTTGCTGTTACTCTTCAGATGTCTTCGGTCTCTGGAGTTGTTTCAATACTTCTCCTAGGAGTTTTTTGGTGTATCCTTCCGGTGAAGGTTCTCTTGAGTGGTTTAATTCGGCATCTATGCTTTGTTGTTGCTCTTCAGATGTCTTCGGTCTCTAGAGTTGTGTCAATACTTCCCTCTCTTTTTCTAACCCGGATGGTTGGAGCTGTAGTTGGGATACTGTCCCGTATGTGTCTCCTTTCCATAGACAGAGGTGCGGATGTCATTGCCTATTCTCTCAACGTTCACATCCTTACCTTTCCTCGATATGGGCGTTGAGATAATAGGCAATGACATCCGCACCTCTATCTATAGAAATACGGGACAGTATCTCAACTTCAGCTCCAACCATCCGTATTTGACAAATAGTGAGATCGTGAGATCATTGGTAGAAAGAGCGATGCACATATGCAAGGATGAGGAGTCACTAGATGCCTAATTAAACCACATCGGAGAGAACCTTCACCGGAATGGTTACCCCAGAAAACTCCTAGGGAAAGTATTGAAACAACTCCAGAGAAGAAATCTGAAGAGCAACAACAAAGCACAGTGATCTGCCTTCTGTATATCAGAGGTGTCTCCGAGAAGATCAGAAGGATCGGAAACAAGTTCAACGGAATTTTCTTACCAACACCAAACCTGACAATAGAAATGAAATCAGTAAGTATTGTATTTATGAAGTTCCATGTGAATGGGGAAATTCCTACATTGGAGAGACAAAGAGGCCGTTATCGGTGAGATTAGATGAGCATAAGAAATTGACTCAACGTGGAGAAACGTCAAAATCGGGAATTTCTGGCCACGCCTGGACTGACTACCATCGAATTCTATGGGACGACGCAAGTGTTCTACATAGAGAGGAGCATTGGTTCAAATGAATGTTCAAAGGGGCCGCCTACATCGAAGCCAATAACGCCTTTAGTCAACCAAGCGTTGAGATCAGGAACGTATGGAAACCACTAATTGCTCTTTCTGGCGGACTGTAGAGGCGCGAAGCTTCACGCACCACTACACCACGAGAAATCACATGCACCACTGCACATGGCGGAATCACACGCACCACTGCACCGACAGACATATAAATAGGTAAGTAGCACCTAAACTTGTCAGTATTCACCTGAAGACGATTGAAGATACAAGCTTTCGAAACGTCGTGAAAACATTTAACTCCTTTAAGACGATGGACGTCCCATACGAGAGTAATCAAGTTACCACATCGTCCACAACCTTCAAACAAACATAGGATTATAATACTTCAAACAAAATTATGTTTCCTGATGAAGCAACGTTTAAGAAAGATGGGTCGATAAACATACATAATATGCATGATTATGCAATTGAAAATCCTCACTGGTGAGGACTGTTGATCACCAAAAGCGTTGTCTCTTAAGCTAATTATGGAATTTCACCGTAACCACTACTAGTTAAAAAACTCGGGCACTCAAAATTGATTCTTTCCAAGGCTCCACACAAAAGAGATGTCATGTTTTTATTGTATATTCGAACGGTTTCAAAACTTAATACTTCAAAGGTTACCCGTCAATCAAGTTTTCAGTTGCTTATTTTCATACAAATATACCATCCAGAAACTAAGTCGTTTATTATATCTTCGGATAACTTATATTAAGAAAGAGAAGAGTATTTTTCCATTAAATTTAGTTTTGTGGTAGATAATACGGAAAATGAAAGTATATTTCTTTTATTAATTTAGTTTTGACGTATTTTTGAAGAGAACTATTTTCGGAAAATGAGCCTGCGGCCATCTATCAAATATTGGTCTGAAGTTATTTCCACCTTCAGAAAAGCTCACAAAAAAGTTGCCAAAAATGAATAAGCGATATGAGCATCCCAAAACTTCAACTCTACTCACACCAAGTGCAGGAATGGTCTTTAAGGGCCGGTATTATAAATATGTTTTGAAGTTAACTTTAATTTTATCAGTCAAGTTAACTTGAGCTTCAAAATGTCAGTTTTATAAAGGTACCATTTTTTAAATAAAAAGAAGAAGAAGAAGGCAAAAAGGTAACCTACCATTTTTCTCTTGGCAAAACGATCCCGTTGTACTGGAATAAGTTTTCATCATTTTCAATGAGAAAATTAACGTAACGTTCTGGTGCAGACTAATCTAGGATTGAGCGAGTTTTTAGACAGACGATGGGCTCTTGAAGAAGAATCCAGTCCCTTCCCAAAATCCTCCTGTATCGTCTGTGGCCAAGATAAAAGTGAAAAAGAGAACCTTCATAGAGAGTTGTGAGGAAAGAAAATAGAGTTAAGAAGAGAAAAAAGGGATATATTCATCATACCGAAAATTATTCATACAGTATGGAATGGAATGTATGTTATATCCAAAAATCCAGGCATTCTACGTAGTAATTCCACAACGCAGTTGCAACATTGTTGCAAGAGCAAATAGGACAAAGCCAAGTCAGCATTTATCCACCTGGGCTCCAGAAGCCGTAAACAAGGCGCAGTTCTGAGTCAGCACCACTGCATCTATAAGAGGATCCCAAGAACCGAAGAACGTCACTTCTATCTCAAACTTCCATTTTGCACTTCGAATAGTTGTCATATTCAAAATCATTTTTTGTAACCAAAGTATAAAATAAAGTTTATTTTTAAAAGTCATTTTAGTGAATATCACTACAACATGTATATCTAGGTGATGACACATTGTTTACTTTTCGAAACATTAATGTTAATATGATTTTAGCCATTGTACACTTAAAACTTGTCGAATCTCTTGTGATTGTTGATTCGATGAAATTCGGGTTTACCTGGTGAATATTATGTTGACTATTGTGTGTGTGTGGCCAAGAAAAAAAGAGACTTAAGAAGAGAAAAAGATATATTATTCGACATACCGAAGATTATTCATACAGTATGGAAAAGAGTGACTATATATGTTTATCTAGGTGATAAGGACACATTTTCACACCATCTTGTTTGTTTTAAAAGAGATAAAAAACATGTTTTTGTTAGTTTTATTTTTAATTCGAACATTCACAAATAATAATGTGTAACATTTCTTCAAAATAATTCCCGATTACTTCACTAAGCTTACAGAAACTCCGAAAAAGATTTTTTTGTAAGCAATTTAGAGCATACTATGTCTCCTTCAAAGAGAGTTTTCGCAAATGATATTGTCTTAAGATTTAAATACACCACTTCACTAGAGTCTTGAAATGAATAACACTACACAAAAAGTCTCTTGCATTTTTATGTAAATAGAGGATAACAATTCAATTTCCCGTGTGACCTTTCTAATAACACTGCTAGCAGTTGACTTGTGAATACCTCCAAAATCTCCAGCAACTACCAGTTGCATAAAATCTGAGTGTAATCAACACTTGTGTTACTGGCGATATAGGATGATTTCTAAAAATATGTATAATTCTACAATAATTAAAATAGGTACTAGGAATGCTGACCTATTAGTTGGTCTTTGTAAATTTGGTTCAATGTGCCCCATTACCAAGCGTACAGACTCTCTTGATAGTCGAAATCGGTTTTTAAATTATGTTTCCTTCCACAAGGTGAAATGGTCTAACCGATTCCTAAATATCCTTTGTCGTCGAGGGGCTTCAACAATATTCACAGCATCTTCTTCATCATCGGTCAAAAGTTCCTCAAAAATAACGTGGATATCGTTTGCCAACATTTTGCGAAAACGAAAAATCAAAACAATAAAATTGAGGTTATATGACTCATATGCAATATTGACAGGAGCAGGAGAATTGTCGACGATCGAAAACCACCATTTTCTACAAAGTTAACTTTAACCGACACCCGTTCCACCCGATAAAGTTAACTGCTACATTTTGAAGTTAACTTTAACATGTGACGTCATCCACAAGTTAACTTCTAGTTATCTGTCGAAATAGTTTTATAATACCCACCCTTAGATCTGTAGTAGTGTGTCAAAGTGTGAATATATGCCTTTGTCAAAACTCAATGTATTTGTTCAACTTCAGAGAAAGGAGAAACACTGTTCACTGAATTACTAGTCGATTAGATCTTTGTAGAAATCCAACCGACCTTATGATGCTTCCGATTATTCACGAAGCTCTTTTTACATGACATTCCGTAAATACTCGTGATCATCATACCGTTGGTGGAACATATTTCAATCTACGAGCAATCCGACCGACGAAGAAGAATTCTAATTATGCCTTATAACCAAAGAGAGTAAACGTTATCTGAATAGGAGGTACTAATAAGCTCTAGCCAATCAGAATCTTGTAGCATTAACGTGTCATAGTGACGTACATGGACATGAGTACAGGTGGCCCGCGTAACATACAGAGCGGTCTAATATACAATCAGATACCAGAGTGCGGAGTTCGCTAATCCGCCACTGTCCAGAGAGAATGGTGGCCATTACATGTCCATATATGTCACTATGACTCACAACTGATCTTTCATCTCTCTCTATTAGTGTCACCATTGTCTCATGGGGAATAGACTCCCCTACTCAGATAACGTTTATTCTCTTTGCCTTATAACCACTAAATAATAAACGCAAAGTCAAATCTGGTGACACAAAGTTGGCCTGCTCATTGATTTCCCTTTAGATCTGATATAATGAAAAATCATTATTTCTATTTGTATATTTGCAGGTATCGCTCAACCCAGAAAACCGGTGAAAGGAAACACAATATTCTCTCCAACATTTCAATTTGCGGGGAAACTGATATAGAAAATTTCGAAGAAAGTAAGAAGAAAGAAAAGAAACCCGAGAAGAAAACACAGAAAATTGTAGCAGAAGTACGAAACTTTAAAATGACAGAAGAAGAAAAGAAGAACGATAACATCACAGATGATTTCATTCCAGAATCAATGCCGAATCAATCAGTGATAACAGAACCCGTTAATCAGATGCTCGGAGAAGACGAACTTACAGGTTTATTATTAGCTACCAAAGGTTGGGATGATTGCCAACTTGAACTTCTAGACTCTTTGTTGGATTCTTTGTAAATATTAATCTTCAAAACATGACCAATTATATCATGAATTGGTAATGTTACTCTGCTGGCACTTTCTGGTGGAGTCAGAGCAACTAGGAATCATCAGATGAGGGACTAATTATATGGCAGACAGTATAAATTTATTTTTTCATTTCTGTGAAGTATTTTCATGGTTTCTGATAATTGAACAATCAATCAGGAGTTATCGTTCATAAATATCCCAATCAAAACAATTGTCATTTTACCTAATTATACAGGGTGTCCCTGGACTTCCTCTTTTCCTTTCGGAAATATATAGATGGCGTCAAAATATCACCTGTACTTCATATAACTTTTGTTCCTAAAAGCCTTCGTTACCAAGTTACGGGCCCTCAAAGTTACAAAATGAAAATGTTTTTCTTTGATAACTTTCAAAGTGAATATTGAAAAGGATCTTAATTTTGGTGATTGAATAAACAAATGAATTCCTTCGATGAGCTTTCATGCAGGAGTCAGTTGTTTTGCTACAAAGTCAGGAAAGGACTACCCCCGATGGTCCACACCCCAAAACTTTGAAATGACAGATGATTTTTCAATAGTTTTCAACAAAATAAGGTTACGTAGACAATTTTCTGGATAAAAGTACTCGTGTGGAAAGTCGATCGGAGCAACGATTCTTGATAAAAATGCAGTTTTACTCGACGACATCAAACCGGATCGTCCACCATTATTTGAAATGAAAAATTTTCACAGTAGAAATACTAATGCTAACGTCAATTCAACAACATTCATAACAGGGATAACACAAAATATGCTAAAATAAAGTCGTTAACAAAAAGTACAGTATCAAGTTATGTAGATTCGTGGTGTTTTTGAACCAACAAGCTACTCCACTATGAAATATCGAATTCAGTCCATATTTTGTATGTACGCGGGGAATAAGCCCGTTTCGTGTTGTGTTATCTGAATCTCATGAAACTCAACATTTGGATGTTGCAAATTCGTATTCACAGCTTAAATGTTGAGGAGTTTCACTGATAAGTATAATTTCATGGGAGAACATCTTCAACCCGAAGATAAATTTACTGAAAAAACGCACATCGGAAGACATAACTAATAAAAAGCAAACGAATAAACTACAAAAATGGCTGCACATGAATGGGTTTTTGTAGCGGATTTTGCATTTCTGTTTGCTCTTGAGGCTTGCGATTGATTATTTTCACCATGAGTTTTGTAAGGTAAACGTGTTTGCATGATAAAAATTCGTTATGAACATTGTACCTATTATTTCTATTTTCATTACAAATTAATATTTTCGAATAATGGTAGACATCTCAGGTTGGATGTCGTCGAACAAAAATGCATTTTTATCAAAAATCGTTGCTCTTATCGATTTTCCACACGAGTACTTTTATTCAGGAAATTGTCCAGGTAACCTAGTTTTGTCAAAACATATTGACAAATCCCAGTCATTTCAAAGTTTTGGGGTGTGGACCATCGGGGGTAGTCCGTTCCTGACTTTGTAGCAAAACACCTGACTCCTGCATGAAAGCTCATTGAAGGAATGCATTTGTTCAGTCAATCACCAAAATTTAGATGATTTTGAATATTCACTTTCAAAGTTATGACAGATTTTTTTTTCATTTTGTAACTTTGAGGGCCCGTAACTTGGTAACGAAGGCTTTTAGAAACAAAAGTTATATGAAGTACTGGTGATATTTTGACCCCATCTATACATTCCCGAGAAGAAAAGAGGAAGTCCGGGGACACCCTGTACATATATTTATATTAGGTTTGCCTGACTGTAATTTTGCATTCAATGACACATTATCAAATATAAAGTTTCGTAGGTGAGGGAAACTGTAAGTAATAATAATAATTCAATATGTGAAACCTGTCATAAGTTTGATGCAGGCTTCAATATCTTCAGTGGAAATCTTTCTATGAATGTTTATGATTTGTTATATAATTTTGGTAAATATGTTATGATGAATCTCTTCATGAAGTTTTCCCGGAGTTACTATTGATATGGATAATTAGGCAAACATTATAAAAAATGCGCTCAATTTTGGCTCAAAAATATTCCCGTCGGAAATATATGTTGATATTTTTATAGTCTCTGGAAGCAACATAAATTATATGCAAGGAAATGGGATGAACAACGAAAGATGAAGTACCTCTATATGCTGGAGCATCGAAACAATTTTAATAGTGCCAAAGTGCATATTTAGTGTTCAGAAAGATGATTTCTCTATATTTCTATTGTTCATCACATTTTCTCTTCATTATCAGATGGTGTAGTTATTTGTATTAGTTATAGGAATTTATGAAAAAAGAAAGCGTATGAATCAAAATAATCAGGTACGACAGAATGCATTGTGTTGACAACTATATAAAAGTATTATATGAACACACAAAAAGGTGTCCGTTATGAATTCAATGTGACCTATTTGACTGAGATACACAGTGTGTTTTTGTGCCTTTGTGAAACACGTGTGTCTTTTTGGTGAACTTAGTCCAAAGTTGATGTAAATAGAAAATACACAATTTGTTCTTTAAAGCGTTGAAAAAGTGTATAGTTTTTAGAAATCGGGTGAATTTGGAAGTGTGCATGTCGAATTGATGAAAAAGACAAATCGTCAATGGTTTTTTTTTATTTTTTTCTAGTCATCATTTTGAAATTATGATACTCCTTAATGTTGATATTTTGTATTGCAGTTATTTCACTGATCTTAGTTTAGATAACTCAAAAGTGGGTACGAAGTATCTCGAATATAATCTAATTAATTTTCCAGTTAATTATTCGAAACGATTGCAGGGTATTGGACAAAAAAAACTAATCGACGTCTTTTCTAATGTATCGCGACTATATTGTTCGCTTCTTCAGAGCTATATATAATAAGAGAAAGTGGTGTTAGTTAACGACAACATTGAAACAATTAAACTTTAATATTGAGATATAAACTCACCTCAGGCGTAATTAGCGATACATAGTACCTGGTCATGAATATTGGAGTTTTAACAATTTGGCGTATAATACAGATGAAAATTTGAATAAAATGTAATAAAAAGTTAATACATCTTATTTTACCGACGTTTCGATTGCGACCGCAGTCTTCTTCAGGGTTTTTTTTGCTCCAAAAATATTTTTCGTTTGAAGTGAAAAGTTTACATACTAACAAGGATATGGACTTACCTAAAAAAGTTCAGAATCACATGGAGAAATTAGCTAGGCCATCATTTTGATATTTCTTTCTAATTTAATTTGAATACCAACACATAAAGTGGTGTGTTTAGCAAATTCCTTTCACAAAGAACTATTTATTGTTTGTGCTCACCATGAAGAAGAGGAAGAAATGTCAAAATGATGGCCTAGCTAATTTCTCCATGTAATTCTAAACTTTTTTAGGTAAGTCCATATTCTTGTTAGTATGTAAACTTTTCACTTCAAACGAAAAATATTTTTGTAGCAAAAAAACCCTGAAGTAGACTGCGGTAGTCATCGAAACGTCGGCAAAATGTATTAATTTCGGAGAATCCCTTCTACGCTCGTTGTCTTCACAATCCAAAACTTCTCCATTTTTTAAATCAAAATTATGGTGTTCTGATAGAGCGCTTCTTGCAGATCGAGATAAGTCCCTGCAGTCACCTCTGTGTTGTTTCACTCTATTCCATAATAATTGTTTCGTTTGTTCAATATATATTTCATTACAATTAAACTAAATTTGACAGTAACTCTTTAGGCAGCTCATCTTTAAATTTCGGAAGGATTCTTCTCATTTTATTTTCATTGTAAAGGGCTAAGGATAGTTGGCCATAGTTGGTTAATCTGAAGTGTCTTGTATTTGTATTATCCGTATTGATGATTGGGTTGGCACGATTATGTAGAATTCTATTGACAAGATGGAATCTTCCATCACTGAGGGAGATGGCTCTATGTTTCAAACCTTTGATGATAGACGTTTTCTGGGAGAAAGGGTGATTTGAAAAAAAGTTGAGAACTCTTCTTGGATTACTAGGTTTCATATACCAATTGCTGGACAAGCTACCATCTGGATTTCTTATTATTAATGTATCGATAACAGTTGTTTTGCTCGTTTTCTATAGTAAACTGAATGTTTGGGTGGAAATTATTGAAAAGAAAATATATTCGCGAAACGTTAGCAAAGACGTAGATTAGTTTCATTTGTCCAATACCCTGCAATCGTTTCGAAGAATGATATTCGATTTGGTTCAATAATGTTCATTTTCTATGTTCAACAAATGTGAATCATTTGAAGGAACTATTTAGATGTTTGGTCTGCACACCCAATGACATCCGATTATTTATTTGTAAAAAGATATTGAGCTCTAAACTCTTCCGTCCATAATACTGAGATAAATTCACTACTCAAATTGACATGCACTTTTGCATTTCATTTTCAATATGAATGCCTTGTGAAGGCAAAAGTGCTGGCTAGTGTGAAATAATATTAGGTATACATATAGTTAATCATTATTCCCCTTAGAACCATCTTTTTGGAGATAAACTTATCCACCCGGTGGTTTTATTATTATTTCATGTTTTGCCTAAATTTTGTATTTATTAGATTGTCAATACATTATAATTTATACTTTTCCTTTTGGCAAATAAATTAATTCATAACATTCACATTATGATCAAATATAGAGTAAATTTTACCTTCACAAAACGAAAATTATATATCAAATATAAAAGTACTAAAAATCAGTTTCAAATGAAGTCATGAATATTTTTCATAGAGATGATAGAGTTATATTCAGATACAAAATTTAGCAATAACAATTTTAACTATTTCAATTACTTATCCACTTTTGGATATTTCTAGCAGAGGAATTTCTACTTGAATTCTGCGATTTTTATATTTGAAATCCCATCATATAAAAAATTTAAATAAAATATATTGTGTCATTAGTAGTCCTTGTGATCTTTTTTTGGCGATGGTGAAAACTTAGAGGTTTTACAGGTTTTTTCAAATGTGAGAAATGCAAAACATATTAAATTGTTTTATATATTTTACTTTGTTGCTCATCTATTTTAGATAGCAAATAGAATTAATCAAACACTTTTTCATCAAACGCAATTAGCAAAAAATTAAATTTTCTTTTTTTTTGTGTGAAAATAATATTTCCATTAAATATAAAAAAGGTGTCATTTTGAAAGTATCATACCAAATCTAATACTTCAACTTTTCTATTCTAAATAGAAATGGGAGTTGAATTTTTGAAAATAAAATGTTGAAATTATTTCAAAAGTTTAAACTGAAGAATCCAATTTTGTTACAAGTTATTTTGGCAGAATAATTTGTGACATTTATCATCAGCATATATGAGAAATAATACGATTCAACAAAGTATAATAGAAACATTCAGTGTGAAAGGAGTTTTGAATAATACGAGATGTTAATCTAAGCTAATATTTTTCAGGGTATCTAAAAATGTCTTCAAAGATAATTGTATTCCTCTATTTTTTTGGTCAGAAGATGATGTAGGTGCTCAAAATCAAAAACATATTTATTTTATATAGCTTCTACCAAATATACATTAACATTCTTGCAATCCGATACATCAACAGAACCTCCTAAATTTTCATCAACAAAACTATGAAAGGTAATTATTCGATTTAATTCGATAATTCACATCATAAAATATTTTGTCATATTTTCTTTTACACTTTTGAATTCATTGTCATGTTTCGGGGGAAGGCAAATCTTGGCTGTTGGGTATATGCATTCATAAAAGTTTATTATAAAGGGGTTTGAATGATATAAGATTGTATGTTTTGTATTAAACTATATTAAACTTGAACAAACTATTACAAAGTGTATTCTAGTCTTTTGCAATATTTGTATTTATACACAGTTTGCTCAAATTGTGCTACATAATTAGCAATATCATTTATAAATGTAAAATGGAATTAATATTTTATGAAATAGAAGTGATATCAATCTGTTGTTTCAATATGCTCCATTTTTCTTATGAATTCCCAAAAATATTAAGATGCAGATCTCTGGAATCAAGCGATGACCAAAAATTATTGGTGTTCAGAAAACATCATTCCAAGAAAGTTACTCGGAAAAGGTCACATAATTGTGAACATTGCGAACGAAGCTCGAGGTCTGATAGGTCGGTACATCATATCTTGCGTACAACCTTTGCCCAACGAGAACAAACCTTGACATAAAATCTTCATGCCTATTCTCAGCTGTATTCGTTATCGTCCCTTCTTCTTGTGGCGAAGAAGTACTCATCAGAAGCTTCTGATTTTCAAAATCGACTGATCAACCGTTGCGTGGAGAGTTCGAAATGTGAAATATTGGTTAGCATATCTCTCTATCGACTTCCATATATATATTTCTATTCTATATCTGTTCTTCTACGATTTTATTAATCTGGATTCTTGCAGAATTATTCTGAAATCACAAGAGCAATCATCAATGGTCAGTCGACATTGATTATACTTCGTGATCGAGT
This sequence comes from Gonioctena quinquepunctata, assembly GCA_018342105.1. Taxonomy (NCBI): domain Eukaryota; kingdom Metazoa; phylum Arthropoda; class Insecta; order Coleoptera; family Chrysomelidae; genus Gonioctena; species Gonioctena quinquepunctata. The sequence goes on along the minus strand of JAFIRS010003898.1, from coordinate 871 downwards.
TGAGAAAAAAAACTGAGAGAATGATCCTAAAAACAATTATTCGTCGGTTTATTTTCCATGGTGAGTTTTGCAGACTAGTCGAGAAGTGAGTTTCCTGCGAAAAATAGTCCAAGTCTCCAAAAAAACATGAGCAATAGCTCATTCGATTCGGGATACAAAAACAAAAAAAAGGGGTTCAGTTTCTTTGGGAATGACTCAAAAACTATGAACGATTCTTAAAGGAGAAGAAATGTTCAAAAAAAAGTCCCAATTCCCGGAACTCTATCTCTATTATTTATAATTTTAATTTATCGCTGAAAATAGGGCTCTGCTCTGCTCTAAAGAGAGTACACCACATAATATATTTTTTATAGTATTAAATATCAATTTAAAAATTTTAATAAATCATGGTGAGTGTTTTACACATGAAAGAACAAGGTCCCGTTGGATTTTTATTTTTAACAAAAAATGTTAAAAAAAAATGTATCCATATGTTTTGCCATTGCAGTTTTTGTATCAAACGGAGGCATTCAATAACATTCTAAAAAAACTAGGACATTTGTTTATAAATTGTTTATAAACAAATTTATTGAGAATAATACATAGATATAAAAATAATTTAAAAAGACAAAAGCGAAGTTTTAAATATAAAATAATATCAAGATGATCTTGATTGAAGCCGGAGGCTCGAAGTGATGGATCATTTGCTGTTTCAGTTTAATATTTAAAAAAAATGTTGTTGCCATTTCGCTGTTTAGAAAATGTAATGATTTAAAAAAAATCAGAAAAAATATTTTTTTTATTAACGTTTTTTTTATAGTTCCATTATCTAAATAATTAGTTAAAGAAAAATAATTGGCATTTCTCGATAGAATAAGAAAAAATAAATCAT